>JAMKQA010026411.1:0-12646 GCA_024699735.1 Posidonia australis
AAACAATTAGTATATTAAATTGACAATGATGTTGTATTTATACAGAGCAAGTTTACACTTTCACCTGGATATACCAAGGAGGATTATCGTGTGCCTTTCACAAAATTAATTAAGAAAAGGATGAATGATATCTATTATAGGGCACGAATAGATGCATTGGCAAAATGTCCTGAGCCTCACGATGATTATTAGGCAGCCAAGGCATTTCCTCAGTATTGGTGTACACCAGAGAGGTATTTATTATTTATATTAAATTTCAGATGTTTTTATTGTTGTACATGTGAGGACTAACATATATATTATTGATTAATGTTAAATCTAAGTGGAATGGGCTCTGTGATCTTTGCTCCACAGACGCAGAGTTCCAAAGAAGGTCCATGGCAGGGAAGTCAAACCGTGGAATGCAAGAAATTCGTTCTACAAGTGGATCAAGAAGCCACAACGATCTTCGGGCTGAGTTGGTAAGGATATTTTTATATTAATTTACTTTAAAATTTATTTTCATGTCTTTATTTTCATGTAAGGATGTTTAAATGCAATATTAATAATTGTGATTTGGCTATACCATGTGAAAGTACATATTTTCTTACAATGGAATTTGTGTTCCATATTACTTGTGAGTGACATGGAAAAATAAAAATGCATACCTTGGTAGAGTAAAGAAGTGTCTGGCATACATTTGATTGCTTTTCCAAACATATGCCATACGTGTTCATCTTATTCAACAGGATCAGTTTATTTTTTTTCAAATTCATCACTTTGCTTTGTAGAGAAAAGATTATAAATCATAGGATTATTTGAAATGATTATAAATGAAACTTCAATAGCAAAAAAAGGAGTCAGTAAACAAATTTCATCACAAATTGTATGCCTAGTGTCGTACGAGGATGGAGATTGTATGCGAGTACTGCCTTGTCATCACAAATTTCATCGTACTTGTGTAGACAAATGGTTGAAAGAAATTCACAGGTGAATTCTTCTCTGCAGTGCAGGTGTTGAGATCATGCCACATTAGAACTTCAACAATATTCCTATTTAACTTCCACATTACATTTTCATCATTTTTTACAGACTATAAAACTTAGTTTCTAAATTTATGTTTACAACCCTCTATATCAACCTTGAGCTGTGGGATTATGTGACACAACCATGTGAAGGTAGTTCTAAATTGTCCTGGTATTCTATTCAAAGAAACCTTGCCAGAGCTTGGAAAATGCATGCTCATTTTGCTTGATACTTCTCGACTTAATTTGTGCTGGTCATTTTCTTGAACAGCAAAATACTTAATTTGTGTCCATTTATTTTCTTGTTCTTTCACAGTTCTTTGCCCAAACACATACATGGTCATTATTCATGAGTCATTTAATAAGATGCATTTGGCAGAAGAAAATAAAGCTATAACATGATTATCTTTTTCATATTTTGAGATTTCTCAAATTCTTTATGTTGTTTCTTAACCATCGATGCAAAACACATAATGATATACGACAACAATGCTTACCTTTTGGATGATGCTTCTTATATTTTATTGGTTATCATCGTACCTTTTCTTTCAAAGTAAAACAGCAAGACCTAATCTTACTATGTAAGGTCAGTGAAAGCATGTATAACATTGTGGTTAAGCATGTATAACTAATTTTTACTCTAGACCTTTTTTATGTTTCTTTATTAAGCCTTATGTTGGAGCAATGAAATTTATGTTTACATGTTAATTATCTGTCATTCGCTAATGTTAAATAACTTGTTATACTTTTTCAATTATAATAAAAATGTGTCCTGCAGTTTTATCTATCTTTTAAGGTTATTCCAATATAATAGGCATGCTGAACCTAGTTTTCCTATACAATGAGGTTGTGGATGTGGCTAAATATGCTTTAATATTCACCACACATGTTGACTTTTCTTTTAAAATGGAATATTGGGATAAGGTCCTGGTGTAGATTAACCAAATCGAGTCCCAAAGCCATGAGCTTGTCTTTGACAACACATATAAATATTAATTAAATGCAGCAAAGCTTTTTCGTGAATTTGGCTACAAGATTGGTTGCAAACTTGCATGTTTTTTATTCTTGGTCACTAAATGCACTGTGTAAGTGTAACACCTGTAAAATTCATTTTGTAATTATTTACATTTTATGAATTTTATTCCTGGACGGGTGTTACTGTTCCGAGGCCTGTTGTGTGGTTTTGTGCTTTTGGGCTTGGACCTCGTGGGCTGGCTTCTATTTGCGTGTCCCTATGCGTGGTTTGGCACTGTGCATTGTGACACTGTGCGTGTGGGGCTCGGGTGTGGGTCCATGTGGGGCCCATGTGTGGGGTCCCCGTGGGGCCCGCATGTGTGGGCTGGTGGTTGAGGCTTGCAGTTGGCCTCATTGGTGGTGGCTAGCGATTGACTACTCGTGCAGTGTGCCGATGGCTGAGACGCGCCGGTGGGCACGTTTTCAGCTACTGGGGGCGCAAGCTTTATAAGCCGTACCGTACTTCTCCTCGCCACCCATCGCCGTCTCCTCCTTCCTTCTTCTTCCTTTCCCCTCCTCCTTGGTGGCACATTCCTTCTCCTCCTCCACCTTCTTTCTCTTCCTCCTCACTCCTTCTCCTTCCCCTCCTCCTTTCCACTCATCTCCCCTACCTCTTCTGTTTCCCTTGTTCTTCCTTTACATGGGCGTCGAGGGAGTGGAAGAGGTCGAGGGAGAAAAATGGAGGGATGTGGTTGCTCGTGGTGGTGCGCGGAGCTCGCGTCGTGTGCCCTGTGACTGTGGTTGCGCCAGAGCTCGCCAGAGTCAGTCGAGAATCGCTGGAGGCATTTTTTAGGTACACATCTCTACCTCGTGTAATAGAGAGCATGAAATTAGTAGAAAATGCTAGGATTGCAATGAATCTAGATGTGTTTACTTTCCAAGAATTTATTGTGTATTTATGGAGCATTTATTGGGCATTTATGCCAGTGGTTGCGTTTTGGGTTGTTTTGACCCTTTGTCTTTGCGATATTTTATCTTGATGCTTGGTGGATGGATTTTAGTTTTGTTTATTGGGTTTTGGAGTAGACTCGAGGGTCTACACCATATGTTTTATGTAAGATTTTTGGTGTTTGTTTAGGGGGTCCGATCGGAGGTCCCAGTTGGGGCGATTTGGATGGTAGGGTTTTAGGCTATTTACTGGGATCACAGAATTCGGCATACCGAATCAGTGGATTTCGATATACCGATTTCGTCTGGTATACCATTTTTCTGTCAGTTTGGTCCTTTGGTTGGACTTCGGTCATCCATTTTTGGACGGGATACCGAACTTGGCCTGAGTGTTGACCGTTGACCCCAGTTCGGTCGACCAAATCAGACCGATCTACCGAATCAGCAGATTTCAGCATATCGAATCGGATTTTTGGCATACCAATTTCTGGGCCCAAACTTGTTTATAAAATGTGCTTGTGATGGCTTCCTAGATTGTCGTGTTTTGTCCCTATGAGAGGGGATTGTGGGCCATCAGTGGTGGTCTTCTAGGACACTTGATGCGCCGTTTTCCCGAGGTTTTGAAAGAGTTTTCAAAATATATGAAAATGGTTTGGAAATGGATTTTAAGAAATAGTTGGCCTATTTTTGGAAAATGTTTTCCTTGGTTTTATGTGTGCGGGCCGAGACCGTGTGGGACCATGTTGTCGAGACCAGGGAATGTGACAACATTCTTCGGTGGTTGGGCACGACTCCCTGGTTGAGGTCGGGGGGCCAAGATACCTAAAGTTGAGGGGCATCAGTTCCTAGAGGTATGAGACTCCTTGACTATCGTCTCGAGGCTAGAGTTGTGGTCCACGGGTTGAGGTGTCTTGTGGCATGACGGGGAGGTATGATACTCCTGTTGTTGCTGTGAGCACTGAGGCTCGGGTGTTGTCGGGTGTGGAGGTTTGATACTCTCTCCTGAGCACCGTGTGTGGAGGACGCCATGAGGAGGTGTACCTTGTAGTGGCCAGTGAGGGTGGGACACGTGCCATGTAGCTGGTAGCATCCTGAGAGACAGGACAACCTCCAATGAGGGGTTGGCTTTTGAGGGTTCTCCTGAGAAAGGGGAATCACGGGACGGTGATCGCTCCTGCATAGGGTGGCTTCACCGTGGCAGTGTGCAACATTGGGGTCGCTCCTCAATGGACTGCGTGGGATCGCTTCCCGACTCACTGTTGTGTGGTTTTGGCCGTTAAGGGCCTTTGCTTGTGGCTTTGGGCTAGTAGTGCCCTAATTTGTAGTTTTGGCCGATGTGGGCCTGATTTATGAGGTTTTGAGGAAATGGTTTGCGAAAGGAATTTAAAAGGAAATTAGATTATGGTTTTGTTTTCCGCGTTTTTCATGGGGTGCATACTGGGTGACTTTGGTGACTCATGCATTTCCCTTGTGGTTTTGGTTTGTAGGTGCAGACATGTGATTGGTTTAGCGTAGTGCATATAGTCTAGAGTCTGCTAGCCGCACACACTGGTTCCTGGTAGTTAGATATTTTCTATTTAGCTTTAGTTTTCCCGTAATTTAATTTATTTAAATTATTGTGGAAAAATTTGGGGCGTGACAGATCTGGTATCAGAGCTCCAGGTTCACTAGGTTGCAATACACCTAGGGTGTCTGGTCTAGAGACTCCATAGGTTTTGCATGCATGGTAGGGTCTACACTTGATTTTCGCCATGATTTTTTGGTTGTTGCTTTGTCTATGGTGTAGGTACTTTGCCTTTCTCCAGCAAGATGCTTCCTCGTGGTTGTAAGGGTAAGGCCCCTGTCGTGGAGATTGAGTCCCGAGAGGACGTAGGCAGATGGAAGGCAGTTCGTGCGGAACTGAAGAGCTTGGCACATGGGATTTCCCACATGTTCAACAAGAGTAGTGCTAGTGGGTCGTCGGGTGACCCATGGCTGAACCAGTTCACGAAGCTTTGTCCACCGTCGTTCAAGGGAAAGGTCAGTGCTGAGGAGAGCGAGGATTGGCTGGAGAAGGTGGTGAAGATGCTGGAGAGCTTGGCATGCTCAGAGGAGCATTGGGTGTAGTTGGCGACCTACCTATTGGATGGTGAGGTAGATATGTGGTGGAGGTCTGTGAGGCGGTTGAAGTTCCCGGACTCAATCACTGTTAGCATCCAGTGGAAGGATTTCAAGGAGGCCTTCTATGACAAGTATTTTCCTACTCATGTGAAGGAGTAGCTTCGCCGAGATTTTCGGAGTCTGGTGTAGGGCACGATGTCGGTGCTCAAGTATGAGACTAAGTTCACCTGGCTAGAATGCTTTGCTCCTACCTATGAGTCTGAGGAGGAGCGGGCGCAGAGGTTTCTAGACGGCTTGAACCCACAGCTACCTGTGAAGGTGATGGGCTGTAGGTGCCACACTGTGGAGGACATGGTTGGGATGGCTTATCGCTTCGAGGCAGAGCTTCAGAAGTTTCTGGAGAGTCGTCCCAAAGGGAAGGGTAAGTCTTCTTTTACCTCCCGGTTCTCTTTCTCCGATCCTCCAAGTGCCGGTAATTTGGGTAGCTCTAAGAAGAAGCAGAAGGCGAGGTCTAGTGTTTCCTTTGCAAGCCAACGGAGTTTTGCTGGGGGTAGCGGAGTTGGCTTCAGTCAGACAGGGTCCAGTGCTCTCAGTGGGAACCAGTGCTTCAACTGTGGTCAGGTGGGCCACATCGCTACATATTGCCCTCATCATAGGCGAACTCCCTCTCCAGTGGTGTACTATAATTGTGGGAAGGCGAGACACGTTCAGAGATCTTGTCCGGAACCGCCTATGAAGGCAGGAAGCGCACCGTCGTAGCTGTCTAGGGGATAGGTGTTCACCATCGCAGCTCTAGGCGTTGGGTCTTTGGAAGATGTTGTTGAGGGTAAGGACGAATAGTTGGTTCTGTAACCCTCTAAGATATGTTGTAATTTCCTTGTAATCTGGACATCTGCCTGATTGAATGGATGTGTGGTGTTGTTTTGTTTGGCCATTAGTTTCTTTTATTGTGGCTAGCCAGATGGCCAAGGTGTTGTTTGACTCAGGGAGATCTTTCTCCTTTATCTCTGAGTCCTTTGCGGTGGAGTTGGGAGAGAGACCAGCTCGACTGGCCTTTCATCTCAGCGTGGCGACGCCGTTGGGGGAGCACAGTTTGGCATGGACGTATCTGCGGTCTATTGACTTGATGCTGAATGGTAGTGAGTTCGATGCCAACCTGATCATGATGGACATGTAGGAGTACGATGTGATACTCCGCTTTGATTGACTGTGCTCGGAGGAGAGTTTATTTTGGGTCTCCTGAGGATGGGTCTTTCTTTGTGCAAGGTGGGTGTCAGGGTGAGCCTAAGCTTGTCATTTCAGCTATGAAGGCTTATAAGTCTTTGTTCAAGGGTTGCGTGGGGTATCTAGCTAGTGTAGTTACCTCCACTTCTCTTGAGTTGGGTGTTCACAACATCTCTATGGTGTGTGAATATCCCGACGTTTTTCCTGACGATTTGCCTGGTATACCACCTCAAAGGGAAGTAGAGTTCTCAATCGACCTGATCCCTAGTTCTAGTGCTGTGTTGAAGCTTCCTAATCGCATGGCACCAGCGGAATTGCAAGAGCTCAAGACTCAATTGCAGGAGTTGCTAGACAAGGGGTTTATCAGGCCGAGTGTGTCTTCGTGGGGAGCGCTTGTCTTGTTCGTCCATTAGAAGGATGGTTCGCTCCGACTGTGTATAGATTATCGAATGCTGAACCAGATCACAGTGAAGAACAAGTACCCCCTGCCCCACATTGATGACTTGTTTGACCAGCTGCAGTCTGCATTGGTGTTCCTGAAGATTGATCTGAGGTCAGGATATCACTAGTTGAGGATCCGAGACCCAGACATTCAAAAGACTGCTTTCCGGACACGATACGGGCATTACGAGTTCACGGTCATGCCTTTCGGCTTGAATAATGCACCAGTTGCATTCATGGATTTGATGAACAGGATTTTCAGCCCTTTTCTAGACCAGTTCGTTGTGGTTTTTGTTGATGACGTGCTGGTCTATTCTCCTGATGTTGAGACTCATGCCTTGCACTTGAGGGCAGTTTTGGATACTCTGAGGCGTCATTAGCTGTACATCAAATTCTCCAAGTGTGAGTTCTGGCTGAGCGAAGTCATGTTCCTTGGCCATTTGATTTCTGGAGAAGGCATCAGAGTGGATCTTGCCAAGGTTAAGGTGGTAAGTAGTTGGGAGCGACCCAGGACTGTGTCGGAGATCAGGAGTTTCTTGAATCTGGTGGGCTATTATAGGAGGTTTATCAGGGATTTCTCCTCCATGGCCATGCCTTTGACAGAGTTGACTAAGAAGGGTGTTCCTTTTTGCTGGGACTAGAATTGTGAGGCGAGTTTTCAAGAACTGAAGTTTCGTCTGGTTTCTGCCTTTGTGTTGACTCTACCTTCTAGAAGTGGTGGCTTCACTGTGTATAGTGATGCCAGCGGCGTTGGGTTAGGGTGTGTTTTGATGCAGCATGGCAATGTCATCGAATATGCTTCGTGCCAGCTGAAGGATCATGAGAAGAACTACCCGACCCATGATTTGGAGATGGCTACCGTAGTGTTCGCTCTTAAGCTCTGGCAACACTATCTCTATGGAGAGCAGTTTGAGGTCATCACCGATCATCAGAGCTTAAAGTATATCTTCACGCAGATGGACCTCAACGTGAGGTAGCGCCGCTGAGTGGAGTATTTGAAGGACTATGATTTCAGCCTGTCCTACCATCCTGGCAAGGCCAATGTGGTCGCAGATGCCCTAAGTCAGTGCATGCACGTGATGGCGAGCTTGATGGTCAAGGAGTGGACCATGTTGGAGGATCTAGTGAGATGCAGGCCGAAGCGGCATGCTCGGGAAACAGTTGTGCCTGGGTAGCCAACCTATCTATTCGCCCTAAGCTGCTAGAGTTTATTATCGCCTATCAGCAACTGGATCCATTTGTTCAGGCTGTGTTTGGGAAGCTTGAGGCTAGTGGAGAGCCTCATTTCTATGTTTGGGCATATATAGAGTTGAGGTATGATATGCGTCTATATGTGCCCCAGCATGAGGAGGCCAGGCAAAGGTTGTTGGATGAAGCACATCGGTCCAGGTACACTATACACCCTGGTAGTACGAAGCAGTACCGTGACTTGAAGCGGAACTTTTGGTGGCCTGGCATGAAGAGAGATGTTGCTGACCATGTGGTGAGGTGTACTACTTGCCAGTTGGTCAAGGCAGAGCACTAGAGACCTAGAGGGACCTTGCAGCCGTTGGATATTCCTGTGTGGAAGTGGGAGCACATCTCGATGGACTTCGTGACTGGTTTGCCGCAAACTCAGAGGAAGAACGACACCGTGTGGGTGATCATGGATCGGCTAACCAAGATTGCTCACTTACTGGCCATTCGGGTGAAGCTTCCGATACACCGCTTGGAGGAGTTGTATGTCTCCAAGGTGGTGAGGCTGCATGGTGTTTCGGTGTCCATCGTGTTGGACAGAGACACGAGGTTCACTTCAAGGTTCTGGAGAACTCTGCAGGACGCCTTTTGCACTGTGCTCAACTATAGCACGACATTTCATCCTCAGTCAGATGGTCAGACATAGAGGACTATTCAGACGCTGGAGGGTATGCTCAGAGCATGTGCCTTAGACTTTCAAGGGTGTTGGGAGGACCATTTGTCGTTGATTGAGTTTGCCTACAACAATAGTTATCACTCGAGCATCGGGATGGCACCGTACGAAACTTTGTATGGTAGGCCATGCAGATTGCTGGTTTGCTGGAGCAAGGTGGGCGTGCGTCAGTTGATTGGTCCTGAGCTTGTGCAACTGTATGCGGACAAGGTGGATTTGATTCGGAGCATGTTCCTGGCAGCACAGAGTCGGCAGAAGAGCTATGCCGATAAGAGGCGGAGACTGCTAGAGTTTCTGGTGGGAGATTATGTGTTGCTAAAAGTATCGCCGACCAAGGGTGTCATGCGGTTCGGGAAGCGTGGCAAGCTAAGTCCTCGCTATATTAGCCCGTACCAGATCACCTAGAGGATCAGTGAGGTTGTTTATCGGTTGAATCTACCACCAGAGATGTCGTCCGTCCACGACGTGTTCCATGTCTCCATGCTGAGGAAGTGCCTGGCTGACGTTTCTCATGTGATCCCCGTTCAGCCAGAAGGGCTCCATGAAGAACAGTCCTTTGTGGAGGATGCCATCGAGATTGTTGACCGCAAGGAGGAGGTGCTATGGAACAAGGTGATTCCACTGGTCTTGGTGCGGTGGTGGCATCATGGAGCCGAGGAGGCCACGTGGGAACGTGAGGAAGCCATCCTAGCCCAGTACCCATACCGTTTCGCCTAGTGATTTCGAGGGCAAAATCTTCTTTTAAGGGGGTTAGAATGTAACACTCATAAAATTTATTTTGTAATTATTTACATTTTATGAATTTTATTCCTGGACGGGTGTTACTGTTCTGAGGCCCGCTGTGTGGTTTTGTGCTTTTGGGCTTGGGCCTCGTGGGCTGGCTTCTATTTGCGTGTTTTGTGCATGGTTTGGCACTGTGCATTGTGGCACTTTGCATGTGGGGCCCATATGTAGGGTCCCTATTGGGCCCGCAAGTGTGGGCTGGTGGTTGAGGCTTGCGGTAGGCCTCGTTGGTGGTGGCTGGCGGTTGGCTACTCGTGCGGTGTGTCGGTGGTTGAGACGCATAAGTGGCCACGTTTTCAGCTACTACGGGCACAGGCTTTATAAGCCGCACCGCAGTTCTCCTCGCCACCCATCACCGTCTCCTCCTTCCTTCTTCTTCCTTTCCCCTCCTCCTCGGCAGTGCATTCCTTCTTCTCCGCCACCATCTTTCTCTTCCTCCTCACTCCTTCTCCTTCCTTCTCCTTGCCCTCCTCCTTTCCACTCATCTCCCCTACCTCCTCTGTTTCCCCTGTTCTTCCATCATGTGTGCGCTGAGAGAGAGGAAGAGGTCGAGGGAGCGAAGCAGAGGGCTGTGGTTGCTCGTGATGGTGCGCAGATCTCGCGTGGTGTGCCTTGTGGCCGTAGTTGCGCCAGAGCTCGTCGATGTCGGTTGAGAATCGTCGGAGGCATATTTTAGATACGCATCTCCACCTCCTGTAATAAAGAGCATGAAATTGGTAGAGAATGCTAGGATTGTATGGAATCTAGGTAAGTTAACTTTCCTAGAATTTATTGTGTATTTATGGAGCATTTATGCCGGTGGTTGCGTTTTGGTTCGTTTTGACCCTTCTGTCTTTGTGATTTTTAATCTTGATTCTTGGTGGATGGATTTTAGTCTTGTTTGTTGGGTTTTGGAGTAGACTCGAGGGTCTACACAATATGTTTATGCAAGATTTTTGGTGTTTGTTTAGGGGGTCCGATCGGAGGTCCCAGTTGGGGCGATTCGAACGGTAGGGTTTTGGGTAGTTTTCTTGGATCACAGAATTCAGCATACCGAATTGAAAACAGCATATCGAATTATTGGATTTCGGTATACCGATTTCGTTCGGTATACCGTTTTTCTGTCAGTTTGGTCCTCTGGTCGGAATTCGATCATCCATTTTTGGACGGGATACCGAACTTGGCCTGAGTGTTGACTATTGACCCCAGTTCAGTCGACCGAATCAGACTGATCTATGGAATCAGCAGATTTCAGCATACCGAATCGGATTTTTGGCATACCGATTTCTGGGCCCAAACATTTTTATAAAATGTGCTTTTGATGGCTTTCTGGATTGTCATGTTTTGTCCCTATGAGAGGGGATTGTGGGCCATCAGTGGTGGTCTTCTAGGACACTTGATGCTCCGTTTCGCCGAGGTTTTGAAAGAGTTTTCAAAATATATGAAAATGGTTTGGAAATGGATTTTAAGGAATAGTTGGCCTGTTTTTGGAAATTGTTTTCCTTGGTTTTATGTGTGCGGGCCGAGACAGTGTGGGACCATGTTGTCGGGACCATGGAATGTGATGACATTCTCGGGTGGTTGGGCACGACTCCCTGGTTGAGGTTGGGGGGCTGAGATACCTAGGGTTGAGGGACGTCTGGTCCTGGAGGTGTGAGACTCCTTGACTGTCGTCTCAAGGCTAGGGTTGTGGTCCGTAGGTTGAGTTGTCTTGTGGCATGATGGGGAGGTATGATACTCCTACTGTCGCTGTGAGCACTGAGGCTCGGGTGTGGAGGTTTGATACTCCCTCCTTAGCACCGTGTGTGGAGGACACCGTGAGGAAGCGTACCCTGTGGTGACCAGTGCGGGTGGGACACGTGCCTCGTAGCTGGTAACGTCCTGAGAGATAGGACAACCTTCCTAGGGTGGGGTTGCCATTTGAGGGTTCTCTTGAGAAAGGGGAATCATGGGACGGTGATTGCTCCTGCATAGGGTGGCTTCACCGTGGCAGTGCAGAACGCTGGGGTCGCTCCTCAATGTACTGCGTGTGGCCAGAGTTAGGTTGCCTTGCGTTGGGTTTCCTGACTCACTATTATGTAGTTTTGGCCGTTGAGGGCTTTTGCTTGTGGCTTTGGGCTAGTAGAGTCCTGGTTTGTAGTTTTGGCTAGTGTGGGCCTGATTTATGTAGTTTTGAGGAAATGGTTTACGAAAAGAATTTGAAAGGAAAATAGATTATGATTTTGTTTTCTGCAGTTTTCTTGGGGTGCATACTGGGTGACTTTGGTCACTTATGTGTTTTCCTTGTGGTTTTAGTTTGCAGGTGCAGATATGCGATTGGTTTAGCGTAGTGTATCTAGTCTGGAGTCTACTAGCCGCACACACAGGTTCCTAGTAGTTAGATATTTTCTGTTTAGCTTTAGTTTTCCCATAATTTAATTTGTTTAAATTATTGTGGAAAAATTTGGGGTGTAACAGTAAGTTTGATGCAATATGCTTATCCAATAAGAATATCTGATAGTCTAGTGAGGTGATGATCACCTCTATCACACTGTGAATCCAAGTTGCTTGTTTCAGTAGCTTCCTCTTAGAAGAATGTATCTTGAACTTGGAATAGTCATTTTTAATTTCATTGTTGAGAAATAATAATATTCCCTGCACATGTATATTTTATCGTGGAGATTTACATGAAATAATTTCTGTTGAGAATAGGACACTTTTGGATCATGTGAACCCAAGAGTTGTTGCTGCTCTCCAAAAAAAAAAGAACCCTTGGTGATAGCAGCATGTGGTGGTTTACACCAACCTTGTAACCAAGATCCTAGATTTTCATCTGGAGTTCTAGGTTTATAACCACGAGTTGGATTTAGTTTTTTTCTTAATCAATGGTGTGCTTACACGTTTTCCATTATTTAGTTTTACTGGTTCTTCTTTCAGAAATGTTGGCTTTGGTAGTTCGGTTATAGATGGAATACCATGTTTTCATTTGGATGTCAACAAATATTAGTATTGGAATGTCTTGTATCAGTTCTCTTTTTACTTGTGTTGTAGACCACTAAATTATGTAGGGAACCTACAGTGGCAGAGTGGTGGACTGCATCCCACACTAGTGGGTCAGAGCATGTTTGGTCAACCCAGACTGCTAAGGATGTACTTGTAAGTAATAATTATTATAATTAAAGTTATTTTAATAATATGCACTTATATTTTATATTATCTTTAACTAATTTTTGTGTTTATTTATACAGGATAGGTACACCTTCTTGTATCAAGAAAAATATGGAGACGATAATGTCGATGAACACCCAGCCTTTGACAAGAAACT
>JAMKQA010026416.1:0-11100 GCA_024699735.1 Posidonia australis
GCTCCTCTCCACGATGGCCTCTCTCTCGGTGTCTCTTCTCTCTCTGTTTCTCTCTGAATTCTCTCTCGAGTGGTCTATCTCTGAATGTGTGTCCTCTTTTCGGAATTGTTGGCTGCCTCCTTATATAAGCCACCAGAACCCAACAACCTGCAACCGATTCAGCGCGCGACACCCAACACAACAACAACAACCTCTGACAGCCGTTACGCTAGCTCAGCAGACAGCCAACGGCTGTCCCCCACGCACTTCAGTTTGCTCCCTTGCTCACCGACAGAGATGGACGGCGATCCTGGCTTCTCTGGCGAGCCATCCGATGGCTGAGGGTGCTCCGACTTGTTGGCTGGATCGACGGCGAGATGGTGAGCTCAATAAGGAGGTGGATTTAGACTGATTTCGTGGGGCTTGGTGGAGAGAATGGGTTCAATGAAATGTGGTGAATTTGGCAAAAAATGAAGAAAAAAGAAGATGGTTTAATGTGGGTGAATAAAAATTTAGTTTCAATTGGACTGAAATGATAGTTAAACTGAATGTTGGCTGATGTTATGGGCTTTGGGCCAAGGTGGACTCATTTGGGCTCAATGGGCCTAAGTGGGCTTCATGGGCCTCTATGGGCCTATGTGGGCCATGTGGGCCCCCATGGACCCAGATGGGTTTAGGTGGGCCCAAATGGACCAAATGGGTCAAATGGGCCTAAAATGGGCTCAATTAGGGCTAAATGGGCCCAATTGGGTCTCCATGAATAAAATGGCCTTGGTTAGGTTAAATGAGCTCAGCCACCACATCTCCATTCTGCAAAATCAGAAAATTGGGGTGTCTACACCTGCACTGGTAAAGTAAGTTAAATCGCGGGAAATAATTGTTTTTGGGGACTTACCTGAGCACAGGGGATCTCTTCCGCTGGTTCTGACGTTCATATCCCAAATCTTTGTGCTCTCTTCGTTCTTCCGCCTTGATCGGCTCGGCGGTTCCTTAGTCGTATTGCCCAAGGGGTTCCTTTATCGTATCCCTAGTTGCAACACAAGTTCTCAACCACCAGACAAGGGTTGTTGTGAATGTCCAAGTTGCTGACAGACTCAAGAGCAGGAACGAGATTAACTGGCTCAAATCAGTTGACATGATACAGAAAACCAAAAGTGTTGAAGCAGAGATTGCCTTAATTGTAGGACGAATCAAACTAAAGACTCCTTGGAACCACCGAGGAACGATAAATACAACTGTCAAGAAAAGAGGGAATATACAATAAGATTGGTAAGACAAATAAAAGATAAGATAGAATCAACGAGAAAGATGGAATTGACTCCCGAGGGGCCTGCTGCTCCCGGGTCTGAATGCTGGGGTAATGGCTGGCTAACTATGCTGGGTTGTGTTGGTGGTGCTTGTGCAGCTACTGATATGGGCGCGGGGCCTGCCTCTTGTGAGTTAATCACAATGACCTTTTGGTCAATCAAATCCTGGATTGCGTTCCTTAGTGTAAGATAATTGTCCGTCGAGTGACCTACGACTCGATGGAAATTGTAGAACGCATTCGTGTTGTACCTGGCAGGAAGCGGATCTGGTGGCAGGCGCACCTCAGGCAGCCTTAGGAGGGATGCGACTTTAGGGAATACCATGCTCAACTGTTCCACTAATGGGGTAAAGTGGGGCCTGTCACGGCGTTGTCGCCTTGGCTGCAGATGTGCCAATGGCGGGCGCATCACCACCTGAGGGGGAGGATAAACTGGAGTGGCAGTGGGAGTGATGTGTGGTGTATGAGGTGCTCTAGGTGTAAAGTGGCGCCTGTCACGGCATTGCCGCCTTGCCTACGGATGTGCCAATGGAGGGCGCATTACCACCTGAGGGGGAGGATAAACTGAAGTGGCAGTGGGAGTGATGTGTGGTGTATGAGGTGCTCTAGGTGTAGGCGTGGGTGCATAAACTAATTGGTGTTGAGGGGGCGGATGAACATTCGCCGGTGCAGCAGGGGATCTGATATAAGAAACTGTATTTTTGGAGGGATCCTGCCTCCTGAGAGGATTGGTGTTGTTGTTGTTGTTATTATTGTTGCTTCTAGGGCCACTATGTGAGGCAGTGGCCTGTTTGGCAAATGCAGAGAGCGCTGGAAAACTGTCGCTGCGCAGTGAGCTCTCAACACGGGCGCCTGCCCGAAGCAGTGCCGAGAAGGTGGTGACAGGTTGGAAACTAAGCAGAGCCCCGACTGCTGGCTGTGCTCCTCGAATTATAATCTTGATAGACTCCTCGTCGGAGGGTCTATCTTTGACTTGTGAAGCCAAGGAGCGCCAACGTCCTAGATACTCCCCAAATGTCTCTTGGGGTCTCTACTTGAGAACGACTAAGTCCTCTCGCTTGGGGACCAAGTCGAGGTTGAAGGAATATTGCTCCAGGAACGCTTGTGTAAGGTCGTCCCAAGTCCTGATGGTGGCCATGTTGAGGGAAGTGAACCACTTCAACGCGGGCCCCATAAGACTCTTTTGGAACAGACGGATTAACAACCTCTCGTCAACTTGAAGCTGGATGAGGTTTCCATAATAGGCTTTTAGGTGGGCAATTGGGCAGCCCCTACCATTGTATTTTTCAAATTCCAGAATATGAAAATTCGGGGGGAGTATCGCCTTTGGGAAATAATAGAGGTCCCGGAATTGATAGGACTGGCAGTCCCCACCTTGCACTTGTCGGAGAGTGCGCTCCAGATCATTTACTCTCGCAAGGAGAGCATCCGGAGCTACTGCAGCTGTGGATTGTGCAGTAGAGACGAGTGCTGCGTACACTGTAGGGGTCGCCCCTAAGGGCTCCTCCGGATCCACCATTCCGTTGTCTGGTGCTACGGCAGGATGGCCAGTGTACTCGTGCATGGGTGCAGTGTTTTGTGGGACAATGGATGAGGCTTGTGTGTGGTACAAGGGTGAAGAACATGCAGGAGGTGGTACAACAAATGGTGCAGAGTGTGGGAGCAAGAGCTGTTGGACCGGAATGGTCTCCAGTACAATGCTCACGGATGGTTGTGCTCCCGCCGGCCTAGGGGGTTGGCCACCAGATAGGAGGGATGCATGCTGTGGTGGGTGCTGTGCTGATGTAACAAAAGGTAGTGTCGACACCCCTATTGCCGGAGAGACAAGGGATGGCGACGGCTGTTGAGGGAGTGCAGTGGATGCAAACTGTGGTCCTAAGGCCGGTTGCACAAGCAACTCGGGAGTCGGAAAGGATAAAACTGAAAAGGGCTGGAGTGCCAGAGCTAATCCTTGCAACAACTGGGCGAGGGCCGACATTTGTTGCAGTTGCGCGGTCATGGGATCGTCGCTGGTAGCTTCAAAGAAAGAAGTCAAGACAGGGGATGAAACAAGAGGTTGAGGTCCTAGTTGTCCGAACTGGAGGGTGGCTACTACATAGACAGCCGTAGTGGGAGGAGGGCTAGTAAACACATAGCTCTAAGGTGAGACAAACTCAACTGCTGTAGCCCCAACAGTAGGAGAAGACCAGGCAGGTGGTCCCAAAGGCGGGGTTACCACGGGGACACAGAATTGAGGTGGTGGAGGTCCTCCAGAAGCTAAGGCAAAGGTGGAGGCAGTAGTGATGACTGGAACAGACACAAACGAAGAGTATCCTGAGATAGGGACCTCCTCCTGGACAGCAGGGGAAAGGGACTTGCTGGCATGCTGGGCCATCATGGATCGCGAGCAAGTAAGGATCAGATTGCGGCTGGGAAGGACAGGACGAATCTAGGACGAGCTATCGTCAAAAGTGACGAATAACTCGGGAGACACGGTCGTGAATAAGGTCGCAAATAAAGTTCGCGAAAGGAAAGATCTTGAGCTCAGGCTAAGGAAATTCACAGACCAAAAATCCAATGCACATAAACAAACAAGTTAGAAAAGATGCAATGATGATGGTGGTATGAGATGCAAATGAATGCCCCTAGTATGCACTCTCTCACAATCTAGGGATGTCCTATTAAGCTGTTTACTCCTGGTTCACATAGGGGTGAATAGGTCTCCGACTCGAGTTTAGAAAAAGTAAGGTCCCCGTTCTAAATCCTGGCCATAGCCTAGGCAATGAACGGGTGGTGCTTTCGGGGCCTCGTCCTCTGCCAAAGCAGTAGACTGTACCCTTTACTACACTGACACGACCCCGGACAAGGGGGGACAAACTCGATTTTTCATCCCACGCCAAAGACATAGGATGAGCCACCGAGAAATATCCTTCGCAGACTATATAGGCAAACCTAGGAGAGGAGAAGATGCATGTCCTATATGATGTATGCAAAGTATGCTTTGAGTCTTTTACTTGCAAGCTTATTAAACCATGGGGGAAATTTGCAATTTGTCACTAGTTTGCCTGATTTATTGATTTTGGTTTTTATGTTTTTTATTAACCAAAAGGGGAGAGCAAACATGTCTCTAATCTCCTAGGCATGGCATATACAAGAAGGGAAATAAACATGCAAATTAGTCATGGATTAACAAACAGAAGCATGTGGACATTATGTGCAATAGTGGTGACATGGCAAAAGTTTAAAAGGAAAGAACAACATTACAAAGGCATGCATGCAAAAAGACACCACTTAAAAAGATAACCAATGCAAGGCATGGAAAAAGCAAGCAACGAGAAAAACCGAAGCAAAGGAGAAACCAAAACAAAGTCGGGATCTGGTTATCCCCAGCGGAGTCGCCAGTTCCTGTAACCATGCCGGCGATAGCCTCGAGGCTTGACGCGAAAGGCAAAGTCACAGCAAAAATAAAATAAAAATGCAAATGCAGGAGTCGCCACCTAGTCTATCAAAATGGAAGACGAGGAAAACCATAAAAGAATAATTCAAATCATGCATATAAAAAAAACCAATGGAAAAGGACTTTGTAAACCAGAAATGGGTAAGGATCCCTGTTACGCGCGAGGAAGGTATTAGGCACCCTCGTGCGCCCGATAAATCAGTCTTTTATAGGTTTCTCATTTGCTTATGAAATGTCAGCTTTTTAGCCTTTACTGTACACCCGAGGGCGATATGCCATGCCATGCTAAGTGAGTGGTGTCTTATGTTAAAATAAAGGTGCATGGAGTGCAGGGTGTGTCCTAATGCTCAGAAGGATCACTCGTATCGCTGGTCAAGCATTGATGCAAGGGTATTGCATAAATAAAATCAAAGATCTGATAACTTCGAGTGATTTTTCATCCTTGCTTTACTACATGCCATGTATGATCAAACATGCATAGAAATGGCTAAAAACAGAAAAGGGTCTTCCTGGATATATCAAGGAAGAAAGCCAGAGAAAACTGAAAGCAAATCGAAGCAAGAAATCATGCTAAAAACCACGTGAAAATCTGCTGTGTGTTACTGAAAACAGACTGATGCGCCTGTTAGGTGCGCCAGACTGGTGCTCCAGTCTGGTGAGCCACCTATGTGCTCCTGTGTGGGCCCGAAAGATGTGCTGAGGGAAAACAGAAATCCATGTAGTGCCATATCACATGAGAATACATTCTGGAAGAGTATGCAATGTAAAATCCTTCGCAAGACTTGAAAAATATGCTTTAGAAGTAAAGGGAAAGCAAATATGAGAAGACTTGTGGACCTTGTGCTTAAGGACTAGTAGCCTCACATAAGATCACCCTATTCATGCTAAATGAAAACATCAAGATTCAGCCATGTCATTGGATCATGGGCCGATGCATAAGGCTCTCCACGTAGGAGTAAAGTGCAACCAGCCTACCAAATTTTAAACTATGAACTGAATGATCAAAGAGTAAAACAACTGAAAAGCAACATCACCTGAAGCTGAAATCGTGTATGCTATATCATGAAATATCAGAGAATCATTGCCAAAAGAATTAGACCCAACATCATTCAAGAAAGCATGCAGATGTAGATGCAAAAGAGGGTGGTTTGCTTCTCTGACCAGTCTGGTGTACCAGAATGTTGCGCCAGAGTGGTGCTCTGATGTGGTGCGCCATATAGGTGCTCCAGAATGGTGCTCCCCAGAAAATTTGAATCAGACTACAGCTTGATTCAGAATTCTGGCTCAGATTCAGAAAGGCGATTTCTTTTAATCCAGATTTGTTTATACAGATGGCAAGAGATTAAAGAAAACATGATGAAATGCTAGCAAGTGAATGTCTTTTATCATTAGTTTTTAATCATGGCCAATGATAGGTTCATGACTGAAGATACTTGCATGAGATTCTAAAGCATAAGAAATGTGTGCGTCAGCTTGGCCATTATATGCATATGATGAACAAGAAGAACATACCTACTGCACAAATATATACGTGCATGAATCATGGTTCCTCGTGTAAAGAAATAAAAAAATAAAACAACTCATAGGAATAACAAGGTGCAGATTTTTATCTTAAAGGTTTACATGCAAAGTACCTCACATGGGAAACAAACAATCTTATCATAGGAATCTCATATAAATAACAAGAAATCAGATTATATATGAAGTCTAAGGCATGCTTTATCCAATGCAAGAACTAAGATTTGAAAATAACAACATGAAGAGTGGAACCTACCTTATCCAAGGTGTTTCTTCTTAGAGAACCCAAGATAATATGATCCTTGTTGCTTTGGAAGGGCTAAAGATGCTTTGGAATGCAAGGTAATACTCCAGAAAACGAGAATAGGCTGCTGGAAAGAGTATATGGCTTGCTCAGATCAGGATTGCTGCAATCGAGGTTTTCTAACCTCTTCTAATGGTTGCCTATAGGGGTCCTTATATAGGATTTCTCAAGGGTAACTCCTAGAGAATATAAGGAGCCTCGTAAACGAAGAGCCTGGGAAGATTCCAAGGCATATTCGTTCATGGAGGTAACAGTCATGGGAGGTGGAAAGCCAGCAGCCAGCAGTCTGAGAAGTGGCTGCGCGCCAGCTTTGTGCGCCAGGTAGGTGCGCCAGGTAGGTGTGCCAGCCTAGTGCTCCAGCTAGGTGTGCCATTGTAGTGCTCCTGCTCGATGCTCCAAATAGGTTCTCTACATTGGTGCTCCGACTTGGTGCTCTCCCCTACCTGTCTGGATTTCTAATTGGGCTGCAGGCCTGCTATAGGTTTATGGTTGGTTTAGCTAATGGGATTAGGTTTGCCACATCCAAAGCAACATCTGAAAAGCTTATCTATGAGTCACCTCAAAATTGGGGTGTCTACACATGCTCTCTATTACTGGGGTTGGAGATGCGTACCTGTAATGCACGTTCCGACATCCTCCGACCAACTCCGACGACTATGATCCTTGCCGGGGCTCACACGACCACAGGGGCACACCATTCGAGCTCCATACGTTGCCACGAGCCACTGCACGCCTCCATCAACCCACGAGCACACCAAATAGAGGAGGGAGAATGCAGGGAGGAGAGAAATAAGGGAGGGAGAGAGAGAGAGAGAGAGAGAGAGAAGGAGAGACGGGAAGGAGGTGGAGTGAGTGAAGGGAGAGGATGAGTAGGGGGAAGGAAAGGAAGGAAGGCGTGCTCGGGATGGAAAGGAAAATGCGTGGAGAAGAAGAGGAGGAGGTGCGGAGAAAGAGTCATCGGCCGCGCATATAAATTTGCACCCCAAGATAGTAGTTGCATGCATCCATGCATAGTGCAACCACCAGCCTCCCGCACGAGCTAACAACTGCACCGAACTCTCCCACCAACCGGCCCACAATGCGGACCCCACACGGACCCCACGCCCGGGCCCACACAAGCACAGTGCCAACTACATACAGGGACGTGCAACAAAAGCCAGCCCACGAGGCCCAAGCCCAAAAACACAACCACACAACGGGTCTCAGAACAGTAACACCCATCCAGGAATAAATTCATTAAAACGTAAATAATTACAAAATGAATTTTACGGGTGTTACATCCTAACCACCCTAAAAGATGATTTCTCCCTCGAAATCACTAGGCGAAAAGATACAGATACTGGGCTAGGATGGCTTCCTCACGTTCCCAAGTGGCCTCCTCGGCTCCATGATGCTGCTACCGCACAAGAATTAGCGGAATCACCTTATTCTTCAACACATGCTCCTTGTAGTCAAAAATCTCGACGGCATCCTCTACAAAGGACAAATATTCCTGGAGCCCTTCTGGCTGAACTGGAATCACATAAGATGTGTTAGCCAGGCACTTCCTAAACATGGAGACATGGAACACGTCGTGCACGAACGACATCTCTGGTGGTAGGTCCAACCGATAAGCAATCTCATCGATCCTCTAGGTGATTTGGTACAAACCAATATAGCGAGAACTCAGCTTGCCATTCTTCCAAAACCTCATGACACCCTTGGTTGGCGACACCTTTAGAAATACATAGTCTCCCACCAGAAATTCCAGCAGTCTCTGCCTCCTATCGGCATAGCACTTCTGCCGACTCTATGCAGCTAACAGCCTGCTACGGATCAAATCCACTCTGTCCGCATACAGCTGCACAAGCTCAAGACCAATCAACTGACGCTCGCCCACCTCACTCCAGTAAACCGATGATCTGCATGGCCTACCATACAAAGCTTCGTACGGCCCCATCCCAATGCTCGAGTGATAACTATTGTTGTAGTTAAACTCAATCAATGGCAGATGGTCCTCCCAACTCTCTTGAAAGTCTAAGGCATATGCTCTGAGCATATCCTTCAATGTTTGGATAGTCCTCTCTGTTTGACCATCTGACTGAGGATGAAATGCCATACTATAGTTGAGCATAATGCCAAAGGCCTCTTGCAGAGTTCTCCAGAACCTTGAGGTGAACCTCGTGTCTCTGTCTGACACGATGGACACTAGAACACCATGCAGCCGAACCACATCAGAGACATACAACTCTGCCAGGCGATGCATCAGAAGCTTCACCCGAATGGCCAGGAAGCGAGCAGACTTGGTTAGCCGATCCACCATCACCCACACGGTGTCGTTCTTCATCTGAGTCCACGGCAAACCAGTCACGAAGTTCATCGATATGTGCTCCCACTTCCTCACAGGAATATCCAACGACTGCAAGGTCCTTCTAGGTCTCTAGTGCTTTATCTTGACCAACTAGCAGGTGGTATACCTCGCCACATGGTCAGCAACATCTCTCTTCATGCCAGGCCACCAAAAGTTCTGCTTCAAGTCGTGGTACATCTTCATACTCCTAGGGTATGACCATGCTGACAGAGGGGAACCACGCTCCTCACGTGATTGGGACCGCATGGGAATCAGTAGGGCCACGGTGAAATCGGTGATTCCAAGGATAGGAAAACGACTCGAAAACACCAAAAAGCGATATGAAGGTAAAACGTGGAGTGGCCAGCTAGTCTATTTAAAATGGGAAGACGAGGATAACCGTATCAAAAAATCAAAACTTGAAATCGAATGTGAAATAAGATGACTCATGCCAAATGGATTCGACACACGGATCATTGCGAACCGGAGAAAGGGTAAGGACTCCTATTACGTGCAGGGAAGGTGTTAGGCACCCCTGCACACCCGACGAATTAGTCTTTCTCGGAATCTCGCTCGCATGCATGGAAATGTGGGCACTAAATGCTGATTAATAGGGTTATATGGATGATGTAAGGAAAATCGACTATATGATTAAGGAAATAAACCAAGCTAAAAGAAAAGCACAATCAAAACAGGAAACATAAAGCAAAACATAAGGTGGAAACAAGGTGGGGCCCAATGGCTAGGCTGGGCCGGCTTCTATCCCTAGATGACCCATGCTTGTGCCACACACAGCCAAGATGCGCATCCCCAGAGATGTCATGGCCATTTACTATCATTGCCACATCCACAACACATAGGTACTACTATGGAGTAGCCATCGAGGTGTAGGGGGAAGTCATACTAGGGCTTATGCTTGTACTAAGAGTCGAGGAAACCATAACGTAAAAGAAAACCAAATCAAAATCAAGGGACTCGAGCAATCCAGGGAGTAAAACCACACTTGAAAAGACAAAACATGCTAGGGGGAGCCTGGACAGGGATGGTGAGGCTTTGGCTTGGTAGGACCTAACCCCACTTAGGCCTTGAATGATACACGCATGTGGGGCGCACAGGCAAAACAGGGGGCCAGGCCTGCCTCCTTCATTGCCTCCTCCCTAGAAGGCAGAGCATCACCAGATGACGAGGGCTGCCTGTGAGCTCGAGGGGTCACCATGACACGATGAGAATGTAGGAAAGCCAATGAGATGCATGGGGTTATCCTCCCCACCCCACCATCACCGATGTCAACGCCGGCCTCCCTCCGGCGAACAACCACAGGAGGTTCCGGTTGGGGAGGACGTCTCAGCGGCTTAGAGGAGCGAGAGGAGGAGGAGAAGCACCATCGGGACAGGTCAAGCTTGGCGTTCAGGGGCTAGAGCCTCACGCCGGCAAGGTCCGATCGTTGGTGGGGAGAAATGCGGGATGCAACGAAATAATGGGAAAACCACGAGAAAATGATGCAGGAAAATGAAGAAAACACTCCTAGGTTATCCTCTAATGAGATGGGAAGGGATGTCACCTATTGGTGGCCTGTGGAACGTTGCCGGCGTCGATAGGCGATGAGCTTCAATGAGAAAAATCTTTGGTTTCTTCCTCCTTTCCTTCTCGCGAAAACTCTAGGTGTGTGGTTGAGGAGCTCAAGGGGGGTTTTGGTGGTGGCTCGTGTTGTGGTAGGTGGTGGATGGCAGGGCATGGCTCAACGATGTTAGACATGGCAAGGGAAGGCTCACTGGTGCCGCTGCAAACCTTGCGTGACGATGGAAGCAACGCAGGGCGTGGGAGGCCGGTGACAGGGCGTGGAAGGCTCAAAGATGTTAGGCATGTCGGGGGACAAGTGGACATTTCATGCACGGCATCGGTCGTACGAGGTACAAGGTCGTACAGTGAAAGCAACCACTAAGGCGACGTATGTCGTGCTGCCCTGGCCCTGACGAGCACTTAGGCCGCACATGTCATTGGGCCAGAGCACACAGGCTGGGTTTTAGGTGTTGGGCTTAGCTAGATGAGTGGAGTTAAGGGTAATTAGGGGTTTTTTAGGTTGGTGTAACCATGCCGGCGAGGAGATTCCGCAAATGAATGCGAAATCGGTCGGCAAAATCACGTCGAAAAAGAAAAATAAAACGGAGTCGCCACCTAATCTATTATGGAAGACAAGGAAAACCAAAACATGAAAAATCATGCAAAAA
>JAMKQA010026423.1:0-13053 GCA_024699735.1 Posidonia australis
GTAATGGGTGGCACCGAGATTCGTCTGTCCGGATAGAATCTGGGATGGGACAATATAGACTCCATCTGGTAGTCTAGAAGAAGATGGAGAAGGGGGCCTTGAATCCGCTGGTCAGGGTCGGAATTCAAAGGCAAAGGGTGGCACTGAGATTCGTCCGTCCAGATAGAATCTGGGATGGGACAATCTAGACTCCGTCTGGTAGTCTAGAAGAAGATGGAAAAGGGGAGCCTTGAATCCGCCGGTCAGAGTCGGAATTCAAAGGTAATGGGTGGCACCGAGATTCGTCTGTCCGGATAGAATCTGGGATGGGACAATATAGACTCCATCTGGTAGTCTAGAAGAAGATGGAGAAGGGGGCCTTGAATCCGCTGGTCAGGGTCGGAATTCAAAGGCAAAGGGTGGCACTGAGATTCGTCCGTCCAGATAGAATCTGGGATGGGACAATCTAGACTCCGTCTGGTAGTCTAGAAGAAGATGGAAAAGGGGAGCCTTGAATCCGCCGGTCAGAGTCGGAATTCAAAGGCAATGGGTGGCACCGAGATTCGTCCGTCCGGATAGAATCTAGGATGGGACAATCTAGACTTCGTCTGGTAGTCTAGAAGAAGATGGAAAAGGAGGGCCTTGAATCCGCTGGTCAGGGTCGAAATTCAAAGGCAAAGGGTGGCACCGAGATTCATCCGTCCGGATAGAATCTGGGATGGGACAATCTAGACTCCGTCCGGTAGTCTAGAAGAAGATGGAGAAGGGGGCCTTGAATTCGTCGGTTAGGGTCGGAATTCAAAGGCAAAGGGTGGCACCGAGATTCGTCCGTCCAAATAGAATCTGGGATGGGACAATCTAGACTCCGTCCGGTAGTCTAGAAGAAGATGAAAAAGGGGGGCCTTGAATCCGCTGGTTAGGGTCGGAATTCGAAGGCAATGGGTGACACCGAGATTCGTCCGTCCGGATAGAATCTGGGATGAGACAATCTAGACTCCGTCCGGTAGTCTAGAAGAAGATGGAAAAAGGGGGCCTTGAATCTGCCGATCAAGGTCGGAATTCAAAGGCAAAGGGTAGCACCGAGATTCGTCCGTCCGAATAGAATCTAGGATGGGACAATCTAGACTCCGTTCGGTAGTCTAGAAGAAGATGGAAAGGGGGTGCCTTGAATCTGCTAGTTAGGGTCGGAATTCGAAGACGAGGGGGTGGCACCGAGATTCGTCCGTCCGGATAGAATCTGGGATGGGATACTGGGATCCCTCCTATCCGGTACAAAAGCCAATGATGGCTTCGTTCGTCCAGACTATGGTGCCAAAATCGAAAGAATATTCTCGATTATTTGTTGGGTACACCCCAGCACCAAGTTGACAAGAAGAAGAAGGCAGAAGTTTGGACCAGCCAAGCACAAGTTACAGTCATGACAATTCTAGCTTCAATTCAACCATAAGCATCCAATTAAACTGATACAAGTGTTTCAATGATCCAACTATAGTAATCAAATACAATGTAGTGATTCTACTGTTCAATAAATAATACGACACTGATATCAAGACTCTGCATCATCCCTGGACCTCTTAGAGCCTCTAACTTTGGCAAACATTGTATGGCTTGGAGGTGCTCCACAGATCGGCCAGATTTCTTCAATTTTGGCTTCATAATCAGCTGAACAACCCTTCCCTTTTATGACTGCAAGGCTGTCCGATAGAATGGAGCCATTTAACAGGCGTGATAGCTCCTTAGTCATGGCATAAGTGCTCAAAGGGTACTCCTGAAAGCGAGCTGGCATTATCCCTTGAACGAAGGAATCCTGTTGGTACGAGCATGACCGCTTTGGCAATAAGATTGGAAAGCTGATCGTTGAGGGCGTAAGATCTCCACACCCAAATGAGCGGCCAACCACACTTGTACAAAAGCTCCACAGCCATAGAAATGTCGACAACGGTGTAATGACCGGTCTAAGGCCCTGTAAGTCTTGCTAGGATAACTGGAGCCAAGTCCATTTGAAGGGTTACCACCACTAAAGCGATCTCTGCAACCTTGATGTTCACAACGGTTCGACCATAGCTGAAAACTAGCTCGCCTAAGAAGCGGACCACAAAACCTCTCATCCATAGCTCATCACCCAGGGAGGTACGCATCTCGACCACTTTGTCAAAGTACGCCAGTTGAAACATTGGAGTTGGTCCATCAGTACAAATGAGTTGCCGACCGGTTGACAGACCAATCAGTTCACTCAATACTAAGGAGTATTCGTCTCGCCGCACAAACACAATAGGTCTCATAAGCTTATGCAGGCAACAGATCTGGCGGACTTCCTCCAAAGTGGGAGTCAATTCGATTCTTCCAAAGCAGAATACATGGGTAGCGGGCTTCCAGAAACGAGCAGTTGCACATAAAAGGTATCGAGAAACTTCCACATTCGCAATGTCCAAGAACTTTGAGGGGATACCCCAAGTTCGCAGCTTGTCCGATCACTGTCCGTCAATTTCCCTATCCACCTCCGGAGAACATCTGAGCAATGTGCCGGTACAACCATCGTGGGGAAACCCATGCTCGATCAAGGAAGCTTCGACTTTTTTCTTGACACAGGCCACTCCTGACTGGGAAACAGAACTCCTGCGGAACATCATCAAAATATTTGCTTTCGATTAGACAAAGGGCTTTGTTCCATACAATCATAACTTAAGACGTCTGATGTAGATATAAAGTGTTGTAGAAATGCTTTGAAAATAAGGAAGAGCAACCCAAGGTTGTGGAAACCATTCAATGACCATTAGGTCATAGCAATCCAGACTATAGACTATTAAGCGGTTTAACTCGGGCGCCAAGCCTCGAGAAAAGATCCATGCCACCATCCAGAACAGATCAAGTGTCAAAACAGTGAGAAATGGCCATCAAACCCTGGTGGCTGGGATTGTAAGTTACAGAGCTGACATTGAGTATGGAAGGGATCAACCGTTCCACTTAGCCCCAAGAGGACTACAATAGAGTTCAGCAATACTGTTTACACAACTAGGATGATTACTCTGAAGCTTTGTACAAGACATGGAAAGGATCTTGCTAATTCTACCGGAACAAGACTAAGGTCGGAAGTTGTGGTTATACTCCGCCATGAATTGTCATGCTTTGCGATTCATCTCTCTTGGATTTACCAGAGATCCTGTTCTGATCTTGGAGGGATAAGGTTGCCGATGTCCTCGTTCTTGTGCTTGAGCAATAGAGCGGTCAGCATGTCCTAAATGAAGATACTGTCCCGAAGTAGGTCAACCAATAGGCAGCTGACATGCCCCTGGTTGACAAGGGAGGTTATCACCATAAAGGCAGCAACCTCTGCTAGATTTTTTGCCAAAGTGCAGCTGACATGCCCCTGTCTTAAGACCTAGCACGACCTTGCAAAGTGAATGAATGATAATGAATGCAGGAATGGTAGTGCCATATTATATCACCCTCAGAACCGAGTGGAACGCTAACAACGCTTGTAATGCCGCTGGGGAAGACCTCGATTCACAAGACACTACCCAGACTTCTAGGCTGTTGGTGGCTCTCCAGAATAGGTAATTCGGTAGGTTAGGCTCCGTGCCAAACTCTTGGGGACTTAACCTACTTTTTAACTTTTGACTCATTTCTTTTCTCCCTTTTAAGCTTGTAGGCTCGCACTAACCCTTGTTTGGGGGTAATGGGCATCCGGATTTGGAGGGAACTGTTAGATTTGTATGTGAAAGGTGGCTAGTCCCTTTGGTCATTTGGATTCTTTGGATGCTTGCTTCAACTCCTCCCCAAAATATGTGATAGGGGGTAGGGCTAACCTACTTGCCTCTCTCAATTTAGGCTAGCTTCTGTCTTCGACTTCTGTCTCCTTTTTTCTTTTGTGCCCTTGTGGATGTAATTATTTTTCAATTTGCCTCACACTCATGCTCACCCCTAACATTTTATCTCCCTCTGGAGGTATAAGTCCCTAGGGGAGTTGGACATTTCGCCTGACCATGGTTGGGTGGTGGCTCCCTCGCCTGCTAGATGGTCTAGGTAGTATCAACTGAAGAGGTATAAATCCTTCAGAAACAGGCTGGCTATTCCAGTTTTCATCATCGGGGCTTGATGCAGATGCATGTTTTTTTTTCTTTTTTGTGCTTTTTGATGCCATGCATGCGTAATGAGTGCAAAGGGAAAAATAAACATGAGTTCGAGAAAAAAGCAAAAATGTGTGAGTAAAACGAATAAAACATGAGTGAATGCAGCTAGAGTGCTTTGCAAGGTAAGGATGCGGCTCACCATCATTGGTAGTACTTCTTTAAGTAACACGAATTGACGGGCTCTGACTGCTCAATGTGGTCCATGTCTTCGAGGATTACCGCTCCCTCGGAAAATACTCGTTAGATGATATAAGGGCCACGCCAATTAGGTCTGAATTTACTATGGGAGTTAGGGAGATGGATGGCTCGTAAGACCAAGTCTCCGGGCGCAAAGCCCCTGGGACAGACTTTCTTCTGATAGGATCTTGCCATCCTCCTTTGATAACACTAGGCATGGCGTAGGGCCTGCAGTCGATGTTTATCTATCAAATTCAACTGCGTGAAGCGATCGCCCAACCATTCAGCCTCTTCTAGTTCTGCTTCTTTCAAGATCCTCAAAGAAGGAATTTCCACCTCAACCGGTAGCACGGCCTCCATGCCATAGACTAAAGAAAAAGGTGTGGTGCCTGTGGATGTCCGGATAGAAGTTCGATATGCCCACAATGCATAGGGAAGCTTTTCATGCCAATCCTTGTGAGTCTCTGCCATCTTTTTTAGTATCTTGGTAATATTCTTGTTGGCTGACTCAACCGCTCCATTCATCTAGGGACGGTAAGGTGAAGATTGGTGATGCTTAATGTGGAAATTTTGTAAATAATCTTCAACCCTCTTGGCTACAAAGCTCTTCCCATTATCTGATATTACTGCGTGTGGGACCCCATATCGGGATATGATGTTATTCATCAAGAACTTCTCTGTTACTGCAGCAGTAACTACCTTCTATGACGCCACCTCAACCCACTTTGTAAAGCAATCAATGGCCACCAGAATGAAACGATGCCCATTGGATGCTGCAGGAGGAATGGCACCGACAACGTCAATTCCCCAAGTGGAGAAAGGCCATGGTGACGACATGCTGTGAAGTTGTTGAGGAGGAGCATGGATTAGATTCTCATGGATCTGGCAAGCATGACACCTTCGCACAAACTGACAGTAATCTGCTTCCATAGTCGACTAATAATAGCCTTGCAACATGATTTTCTTAGCTAACAGAACTCCATTCATGTGTGGCCCACATTTCCCAGCATGGACTTGTAACATAACGACATCGACCTCCTTCTTATCTAAGCATCTCAAGAGCATTTGGTTATAGGTCCTTCGGTACAAATGATCAGCCCCAAGTCCATAGCTAGATGCCAAGCGCTTCAGTGTCCTTGCTTCTGTTGCTAACACTTGAGGAGGGAGGTTTCCGGTTTCCAGAAGAACCTTAATGTCATGGTACCACGGGAGCTCTTCCTGTGGGTCTGCTTCTTCTATGCACATGCAGTGTGTTGGTTGATCCATACATGTAATTTACACATCTACTGCACGGTCTTCTGGTACTGAGAGCCAAGATGCTAAGGTTGCCAAAGCATCCGCGTAGGCATTCTTGGCCCTATTCATGAAAGAAAAATGAACCTCCTGGAATTCTGCCACAAGCTTCATAAGATGGGCATAGTACTGGATGAGCTTTTGATCCTTGGTCTTCTAATCGCCGTTGACCTGTGCGATAGTCAGCATGGTATCACCACGCACAAGTAACTTGCGAACACCATGCTCCAAGGCCATCTGAAGTCCCAATATGCATGCCTCATATTCAACTACGTTGTTTGTGCATTTGAAACTTAATTTCCTTGCATAAGGAGTCATTTGGCCCTGGGGGCTACCAATACAGCGCCAATGCCCATTCCTCTCTTGTTAACTGCGCCATCAAAGTACAAGCGCCATTGATCCTTCTCCTCGGTCATCTCCGATTCATCATCATCATTCTCAACGAACAACACATCCTCATTCGGAAACTGGGTCCTCAAAGGTTGGTACTCTGGTATAGGTAGCTCGGCCAGATGGTCTGCCACTGCTTGTCCCTTTATGGATTTTTGTGTGACGAAGGTGATGTCATATTGGGACAACAACACCTGCCACTTGACACACCATCCTACAAGCGTCGGCTTCTTGAACAAATACTTCATTGGGTCATGGCGACAAAGAAGAAGGACTGGGTATGCCATCATATAATGTCTTAGGCGTTGGGCTGCCAAACTAGAGATAAACAGACCTTCTCTATAGTAGTGTATCTGGCCTTGCAATCATTAAACTTCTTACTCAGATAATATATCGCCATTTCCTTGCAACCAAATTCATCATGCTGACCCAATACTGCTCCCATGGAATGCTGGGTTACAGATAGATAAAGGAGTAGGGGCCACCCTGACTCCGGTGGGACCAAAACTGGAGGTTTGGCTAACAACTGCTTGATCTTGTCAAAGGCTGCTTGACATTCCTCGTTCCAACCGATCTGTGCATTCTTTCTCAGGAACTTAAAGATCAGCTCGTAGATTGGTGTGAGTTGTGCTATGAACCGGCTGATATATTGCAGGCGACCCAACAGTCCTCTGACTTCTTTCTCCGTAGTTGGGGGAGGCATGTCAATTATGGTCTGAGCCTTATCTGGATCAACCTCGATTCCCCTTTAGCTAATGATATGGCCAAGGAGCTTGCCAGAAACCCCGAAGGCACATTTGCTGGGGTTAAGGCGAAGCTTGTACTTGCGTAGACGATCGAACAGCTTCCTCAGGCAGGCTAGATGATCCTCGGGCTCTTTGGATTTAGCTATCATATCATCAACATAAACTTCGACCTCTTGGTGCATGAGATCGTGGAATAGCACCGTCATAGCTCTCTGATATGTAATGCCTGCATTCTTGAGCCCAAATGGCATTACCATGTAGTAGAAGATTCCCCATGGGGTGATGAATGATGTCTTCTCCATATCTTCTTCTGCCATCTTGATCTGATTGTAGCTAAGAATCCATCCATAAATGACAGCATTTTATGACCGGCTGTATTGTCTACAAGGATGTCAATGTGAGGTAGGGGGAAGTCGTCCTTCGAGCTCGCCCAGTTGAGATCCCTGTAATCAATGCACGTGCGAACCCGTCCATCCTTCTTTGAGATTGGGAAAACGTTTGCAAGCCATTCTGGATACAAGACAACTTTAAGGAAGTCTACCTTATGCTGCTTCATAATTTCTTCCTTAAGTTTAAGCAGCCAATGGGGTCGCCATCTTCTGAGCTTTTGCTTGACAGGTTTGACATCTGGCTTCAAAGGTAGATTGTGTACTGCTACCTCTACATCCAGACCGACCATATCACTGTACGTCCAGGCAAAGACATCTACGTATTCTTTGAGAAAGGCAATGAATTCTGTCCTTAACTACCAGGTGAGCTTTGCACTGATGCGCAATTCTTTAACATAGTCAGCGTTCCCAATGTTTACGAGCTCGGTCTCCTCCTCTACATGGAGATTCGGGCCTTCTGGGTCATTATCGTGGTACTGGAATTCCGCTAGCGCGTCTTCATCCCCGGGTGCACCATTGTCATCCTCCTCCTCATAGGCCACGAGTTCGGACAACATCTCCTTTTGGAAGGTAGGATCCATTGTATCGAAGGTGCAAATCTGCTCTGATGTTTGGCCCTCTTGACGCCGAAGGAGAGTTACACTGACTCTCATATTCTTGTACTGGCGGCAAGCAATCTCTGTGTCACCCTGTTCTGTATCCTCTCTCTGTGTCACCCTATGGATTTTCTTTGCTATTTACAAAGGGTACTGCTAATTGGAGGCTGTCCTGATGCTGACTGATTAGAGTAACGCCGCCTATGTTCTTCCCTGAGCTCAGCTTAGGGTCTTTTTTTTTCTGGCCCCCGCTTTGCATAAGGTGGGGCTTGGGCTGCTGGTACCGTCTAGACTCGCCTCCCGGCTGCTGAGTGATTAACTCATCTGGTCTAGAGTAAACTGTCTCTTCGCCTTCTTTTAGAACCATGATTGTAGAATGGTCCTGGGTTTGCTGTGGCGAGGGAGGGGCTGCTTCGACCATTGCTACATTGCCTTTCTGGCGCCTCACTTCCTCTAGGGTATCCTCTGCCAAAACAGTGAGCTGCTCTTGAAATAAGACTTCCATGCTTTGGAGCACCACGTCCATCTGTGCCTCCACAACTGCTCCCTCATCCTCGTCTGATGCGAGATCCACATAATATGCATCCTCTGGGCCATCACAAGTGGATGTCGAGGGTACTGTGTAGGGATCGGCGCTCCACGCCAACAATTGGATCTGGGCGGGCATTACTTGCGTCGGAGTGTGTTGGGAAAGAGGATCTGTCAGATGATGTCCAACAAAGGCTTCACGACTTGCCTCTGGGATCACTATTGTGATGGAGGTCGTGGTGGGAACTGATGCAGAAGCTGGAACTACTGTTGATACAATGACTGGAGTTGTGGTTATGGTTGAAACTGGAACTGTCACATCTGGCATCATGATTGTGGCAGGAACTGATACGACTGCAACTAACACTGCGGTGACTAGAGTTGGAACTGTGGTTGGAACTAGAGTTGCAGTTGGAACTGAAACTGTTGTGGGAACTGAAACCATGGTGGGAACTGAAACCACGGTGGCAGGAACTGTGACTGTGGCTGGAACTGAAACTACTGTGGGAGCTGAAACTGTCGTGGCTGGAACTGATACTGCAGTGTCTGGGTCTTCTTCGGAGAAGTAGTCCTCGATGCTTACGCTTTCGACTATGCTTGACGAGATGTCTCGCTTTAGTTCCATCGAGTCTGAACTTTGCCCAGGACTAAGAATGCCTGCACTAACAAAGTTAGTGCAAGCGGGAGAGTGGTTCGGCTTCGATTTCCATAAGTTTCGAGAACTTTCTTCTTGACACAGTTGTTCATAACCGAGTCCTACTCGACCTCTTTGCTCCTCAGCGGCAACAGGCTCCGCGATCCCCTGATCGTACTTCTCGAGAGGTGTCCCCTTCTCATATCCCCAACGACGACATAAATTCTCGACCATCTTGGAGGGGCTGCTACAGACAGGTGGGTAGCTGCCATGTTCAAATTCGGGAATGAAATTAACCGGCTCAAACCGATTAACCCGGAATAGAAGATCTGAGGGCTTGGAGTCAAAGGAGACAGTCTGATGGGACAAGGTTGACACTGCATTGATCTTCTCCTTCTCAAAGTTTTCAGCCATGACGGTAACGATATTATCGCCCCAACTGAACTTTATCATTCGATGGAGAGTCGACGGGATGACCTGATGCTTGTGGAGCTAAGGGCGCCTAAGCAGAAGATTAAACGAAGGTTCAAGATGCACGACGTAGAATTCCACATCAAACTCAGCCGAACCGATGACAAGAGGGATTACCAACAAGCCTAACGCATCATGGTGCATGTTGTCGAACGACGTCATCCCTTTTACCACTAGCACAATATCCTCGGCTTTCAATCCGAGCTTACTTGCTGTTGTGATTAACATTTACGCCTACACCATTATTGACCAGAGTATGGGGAATGCGGAAGTTCTCAAACTGAATGGTTACGAACAATGGCTGGTTGTGATTAATCCCTACTAGCGGTAATTCTTGGGACATGAAGGAGATAACCTGGGGTGTGGCAATCATACCTACCATTGTCTCGAGGACTACAGGTTCTATAGTGGGAGCTACATGGGCAGCCTGGAAGACTCGGAGGAAAGCCTCTCGGTGCTCAGCCAAAGTGTGAATCATGTCCCAAATGGAAATATCAGCCTTTAGTTTTTTAAGTTGAGCAGTGATGTCGGCTACAGGCTTAGCTGTGGTGGAAGAGGACTTTGTCAAGGCTTCCTCAGTGGTAGGCTTCACTGGATGGCTTTCTAGCTGTGGTGGATCTACAATAGGCTGGGTTTTCTTAGGCTCAATAGGTGGGACCCTGTATACTCGCCCTGAACGCGTGATCTCACCACACATCTCTGTGGCATAGTTATAGGGCATGCGATGGATATTCTGAGTCAAACTAACGACCACAGGTGCCCTAGTGACTTGCTCTAGCAAAATAAAGGGTAGGCTTGCATCCGGTAAAACTAGTAGGGATATAGGTTGGGGAGACTGTGTGGGGGGATGGACTAGCAGGGTGACTGGTGCCATAGATGGAGGGGGTTGTGCTAGTAGGGTCACTGATGTGGTTGGTAGGGGTGAGTGTGCTAGTAGGATTGCTGGAGCACTAGGTGATGGTGGGTGTGCTAACGGGGTTCTTGGATATTCTGGTCTAGCAGTGAGTTGGATCATATTCACCACGGAGCTTGAACCTTCAAGAAAAGAGTGATACAAAGATTGTGGAAACGGGGTGGACAAATCATGAATCAAATCCGATGGGTCCAATGTGGGAACATTGGACGGGGTGAGAAAGAGAGCATGGATCCCAGAGGTCCCTGGAGCATTTGAACGGTCATGCTCGGAGAGAGGCTGTCTAACAATGCTAGGGGGATCAGGGACAGATGTAGATGCTTGTGTTCGTGCTGGTGTTGATTCCATCTGTTGAGTGTGAATGACAATGACATTATTGTCGATCAGGTCCTAAATAGCATGCCGGAGTGCGAAGCAACTATTTGTCGCGTGCCCCGCAGAGCGATGGAAGTTGCAGAATAAGTCTGCCTTGTACCACCCCGGTAGTGGATGTGGTGGTGGGAGGACTTCCGGGAACTTCAGGAGTGATTGTACCTTTGGGAAGACGATGCTCAAGGGTTCGACCAGAGGTGTGAAGTGGTGCTCTAGGCAGCGCGATCATGCCTGACCTTGGTACGGCGCTGGCCTTGCCGGTGTGACAGGATACACTAGCTCGGCGACGGCGGTAATGTGAGAGGTGCGTGGTGCTCTGTGCGTGGGTGCATAAACATAGTGCTACTGAGATAGGCGTCCCGTGTCGACAGATGCCGCAGGAGGTCCAACGTATGCAACGGCGTTCCGGGGGGATCCCTCCTCTTATTGGTGTTACCATTTGCGCCAAAGCCTGTGTTGCTACCACTTGTCCCTGGGACAGCAGAAGGGGATGCGGTTTGTTTGGCAAATGTTGTAAGCGCGGGGAAGCTGCCACTACGCAACGAACTTTCGACGCGAGTGCCTGCACGGATTAGTGATGCGTAAGTGGTGATGGGTTGTATGCTAAGCAAGGCCCCAGTGGCTGGCTGCGCTCCCTGGATAACCATCTCAATTGATTCCTCATCAGAGGGTTTATCCTTAACTTGTGAAACGAGAGTGCGCCAACTCCCAACATACTCTCCACATGATTTGTGGGGCATCTGCTTGGTGGCGGCAAGGTCATCACGCTTAGGAACCAAGTCGAAGTTAAAGGAGTACTGTTCCAGGAACGCTTGACAAAGGTCGTTCCAAGTCTTTATGCAGGCCATATCTAGAGAGGTAAACCATTTCAGTGCGGGACTGGTTAGACTTATCTGGAAAAGACGGATTAGTATCCTCTCGTCAGCTTGGAGCTGTGCGAGATCTCCGCAGTACGCCCTTAAATGAGAGATAGGGCAGCCCTTACCATTGTACTTTTCGAAATCCGAGACTTGGAAGTTCGATGGGAGAGTAGCCTCTGGAAAATAGCTGAGGTTCCGGAATTGGTAAGTTTGGCAGTCTCCTCCCTGCACTTGTCGAAGTGCTTTCTCTAGATCGCCCACCCTGGCATGGAGGGCATCTAGAGCGGCTGACGAGGATGATGCAGCTGGGGTGGGTCCTGCATATGCTACATGGGTTGCACCGAGGTGCTCCTCCGGATCCACCATCGCGTCTGATAGTGTTAGTGCACGATGGTTGGCGTACCCGTGTGTTGGTGTAAAGTGATGTGGGGGGTATGTAGAAACCTGGTTCTGATGCAGGATGGAAGGGGGAGATGCATGATGTGCTACGTGAGGTGCAGTGTGAGTGGGGTACAACTGCTGTCCCAATACGGATCCAGGGAATGAGACATGAGGGTGTTGTGCCCCTGCCGAACCCAAAGGCCGGCCACCAGGTGCATAGGAGAAATGCTGTGCAGTGACTTGTGAAAAAGCTACAGACGGAACCGGTCCCATTGCCACAGAAGTCGGAAAAAGTTGGGGCGATGCCCAGAGAGATGGTGCAGTGGGTGTAGCATGATATGCAGGCGACGACAGCACAGGGTCCTCTGGTACCACCGGAGGAGCAGTAGAAGCTGGAAGGATGCAAAAACCCATGCCCTGTAGCTTTTGAACGAGCTCAAGAAGCTGCTGGTCAAGGAGGGCATGAGACCCGTCGGTAACAGTACCAGAAACTACAGCAAAAGGCGTAGAGGATCCAAGTGGAGGTAGGATTTTAGACTGTCTAGCAGAGAGAGATCCTAACAGAGACGTCGCTGCAAGAGGCTGGGTGCTAAAAGTAGCAGGTCCAACTAGAGGATAAGACAAGGGTTGGGTCTCTGGAATGTATGTGACTGTCACAGTGACGGCCTCGATGACCGGCTCTGCAGTGGAGTGAGCCTGCCAGTTTCCGATGCCTGAGGAATTCCCAACCATCAGGAAACGACTGTTAGGAGGAGTGGCTGAAGAAATCAGTGTCAAAGGAGGGACCGTAGAGGCAGTCACCTCAGGAGCAACAGAAGTCAAAGGCTCACCGGGGCGCTGGGCCATGGTGGAACGAGAGCGTGTGAGAATCAGACTGCGACGATAAGGCCAAGGATGGGTCCTAGGATGAGCTATCGTCGGCGGTGATGAATAACTCAGAAAATGATAGACTAGATCTGTCACCAAAGGGGAAATCAGAAAACAGGGACGCTCGAGATCCAACAGAGGTACTCGCTCGCTATCCTGTAAGAAACAAACAGACATCAAGAAAACCTGATGTGAGTAAAACAAGACATAAATGCAATGTTATTATGGTGGCGTGAATGCACATGCATATGGATGCAACTACTATGCGCTCTCTCACCAACTAAGTGTTTCCTAGAAGGTCGGCTACTCCGGGATCACACATGGGTA
>JAMKQA010026425.1:0-20257 GCA_024699735.1 Posidonia australis
TGCCCACATGTCTCCAGTCACTGGCTTACCTGCAGTAACCGGTGGTCATTGAAACCGCTTCTATTCATGGAAGGAGGAAATTCCACGCTTTTGCCTTTTTTGCCTTTGGCATTTTTCTTTCTTTTCATACGTTACCTCAAGTTTTTAGGTTTTTAGAGGACAGTCCTTTGAGAATTCAAATACTCTTCCCAGGACCTTGAAAGGGAAATTGTTCATCTCTAAGCTATAAATTCATCATGGCATTTTCCACACAACGACATGACACATTGATGTGTTTAATACCAACGCTTGTATTTACAAGTTCATATCAATGAGATGTCTATAAGTGGTTGGATGAATTAAACTTTATTTGAAGTTCTTTCATATATTCGTCTGCTCATTCAAAAAGAAATCTAATTATAGATGTAGATTTAGAAGGAATTAAGCTACAAGAGGTTCTATGAAATTTAAACAAATTATAAGCTTATAAATAAAAAAGAGATGTCATAGAAGAAGTTGGATTTCTTTTACTCTCACATTGTCTTGGTTCCAATTAGATATATTATTTGTGGAAATGTTCTTAATGTAATTTCTCATCTTGAAGAGTGTCTTACATAGTTGAGACACCACACTGTGAGATTACATATAGAAATGATTAAGATGATATATGTAATCTCGATGTTCTAGTATGCTCACGAGAATTCAATTGAATTATGTTAAAGGCAACATAAGTTTATACGTTAGTATATTTTTCCATTACTTTTATCCTTAAATAATAAACTAAATGGTTTGGTTGATGATACCTCTCTTTTAACATAATCGAGAAAGTGAACTTTTAGTTAACACAACTTAGTATGTACATGTTTAAAATATCTATTCGAATAATATCTAGTAGTAGATTATTCCTTAATCTTTTGATTTCAAATTGTTACATTTGGCTTTAAAAACTCGAGGAGAAAAAAAATCTCATAAAAATGATTGAAATCTATTGCTTCTTAAAAACAATTATTAACATAAAATAGATTAGAAGTTGATAAAGTACAAATAAGAAAACTTTGTTAAATCCATCATTTTGTTTATACTTCACAAAATGTATCATTTTTAAGAGAGAAGAATCAACTACTCTATTGACTTAAGAAAAAACAAGGCCACGGATTAAACCCTGGATTGTTGATATTTGTGAGATTTATGAAGACCAACTCCGTCAGTTAGACTATTGATTCAAAAAACATACATATATGAGAGAATAAAAAGGAAATAAAACCTCAAGATAGTGTACAATCCATTTCATCTCACCTTTTCTCGTTTTTTTATTCTCACACCTTTTTTGTTTATTGTTTATGCTTTGCATAAAGAAAAAGTTTCGCATACACTAAATTCTACTCTAAATTATACACGATGACATCAAAAAAGAAGGAAAATGGTACTGCAAGTCCCACCACTAATGTAAATGTTGACCCTTACTGTATAAATGGGTATAAAATCCGGTATACATATATTCAGTGCTCTTTCAGATAATTAATATATCAAATTCTATAAAAGAAAGAAAAATAAATAAACCCATGGTCCCCCCACAAAAAAAAAAACCCTTGGGCTTTTCGCAAGATGACGTCACAACCTGTTTTCGGCCCGTTGGGAGGATCCTTCCAGCTTTGCCGTGGGGGGTGAAGTGGGGTCAGGCCGGGACTGCACTTTTAATCCCCTTTTCATGGTGCCGTTGCCACCGCAGCATCGGCCCACAATTTCTAGTGCTCCCCTTCCCCTTCCCCTTCCCCTGTTACTAATATCTCCTTCCTTTCTAGAGTTGGTGGATGAATCTAAATATTTAATCTCTTGAAAAAGGGGTATCTAGATTTATTTTATTTTTAAAAATCTAGATTAAAAAAAAAATAAAATCTATGTATGGACTGTGAAATCATCCAGCCAATCCGATGCGTCCATGGTGGCCTGGTTTTGAGCTTGAGGGAGCCGTGGCGTGCAACGGCAGGACTTGCTCCACCCTTTTCCTCGCCAATGAAGTGTCCTGATGTGACGTGTGTCTTATTCCCCGTCCCCCTTATACTTTTTTCAGTTGTCTGGTGGCAATCAACTTATTGTATATTATTTATTTAGAAAAAGAAGATTAAAAATAATAATAAAGTTAAATTCTTTTTTTATCTTAATTTTTAGATTTATTCTATTCATTAATTACATTACGTGAGGTTTACTTATTCCAATAATCATTTAAATTTCAATCTACTTCCATTCATTTCATTTATATCGAGCCATTTAATTTTAATCTTATTACATGGGATTTATCTACCTACTATATATTATTTATATAAGAGAGAGAGAGAGAAGATATAGACTAAAAACAATAAGAGAGTAGTATTCTTCTCTTTTCTTTCTCTTTCTTTTTTTTCTTTTAAATTTATTCTAATCTTAATTCCATTACACAAGGTCTACTTATTCCAATAATCATTTAAATTTCAATCTCATCATGTAAATTCATTCATTTTATTTATGTAAAACCTTTGTTTGTACTTATATATTCCTTTTGTTGATTCTAATAAATAACTAACTTTTTGGTTTTATGTTCACATGGTTTCTTAAATTTAATTCTTTCTCCTTTTAAGCTTCGTAAGATTAATTATCTACTCTATGCTATTTGTTTGAAAGAGAGAAATAAAAAGCACTTAAAGAAATAAGAGAGTAGAATCTTCTTTTTTTTCCTTCTTTTTTTTTAGCTAAATGCTCTTCTCATACCATATAAAATTTTTAATATCATGTATATACATGTTTTTGCATGTTCTCTCTCTTTTTAATTTTTCTAGGCATCACAATGGATTTTTTTGCTTGTTTCTTACAAACTATGTGCTAATTCAAGGAAAAGAGGAAACAAAATTGGAAGCAATCTTGTACACTTTTATCATGTCCTTTAGATAAGCCATGGTTTGAAAAGAACGTTGTTTTCCTGCTTAGTCGGTTTTTTTTTTTTTTTTTTTTTTTTTTTGAATGGATTTCATCTCTTCAATTAGTATTGTTTTGGATCATTTATTTCTTTTACTAGTTTTCAAGTCATGTTGTAGTAGGTCTCCTTACAGTTACTATTATTAGATTCTATTTCCAATCTTTAGTTGGCACACTATCCTATTTATAAACAGTAGTAATGATATATACTATGTGAAATCTTGGAATCAACTAAAATAAATAAGTATGTATTTTGTGATCTATTACACAAATAATTTTGGTTGAGCCGAACTTAGGCCGAGCAAGCAGAGCTGAGATTTTCGTAAGTAAATTTAGTGTCTTTGTTAAACTAAACCAACCCTAAACAAAAACTAAATCAAGTCAGATGGATTGGAAAAGACTGGACCCAATAATAAATTTTTGAGCACAAGGAACAAAACTGCAAGAAATGGTTAAATTTGCTTGGGTTCAAATCACTACGTACGTGAGACCTAATTAATTATACAATATAATGAAATACTATATATTCTAACTTTATTCCAGGTCATTAAGCCTTTTTTTTTTTGGAACTACTAGATTAATTGGAGAAGGTATTGTTGACCGTACGAACGTCTGATTACGACTGTATTGTCACTTTTACATTCTTTAGTGGAAGGGTTACATCTGAAATATCAAACTTGGACTGGCTTTGCACTTTTTCTGCGTTCGTGACGTGATCCAAAATTGTCCTTCGAAATAATATGAAATGAGCTTTAAGTTTGGCATATGGTTGTTCTCGTATAATCGGTTCAAATAATTTAAAAATAAAAAAAGTAGTCTAGCAAACAGTGATTAGAGATAGAGCCATAATAGAGATTTTTTTAGACATATGCGCCAGACATACGCTAGTCTATCTTTCAACGTAATGACTTATTGAACAGCCGTGTGGAACTTCCTATGGTTTGTAACTCTTTGGACATTTGTTGATTTGTTTCTACAAAATAATGTCCAAGGGAATGGTCGTTGCCATAAAATTCTATTTTTCTATTTTCAAATTTGAAATATTTTAAACACAATTGTTACTACCTTTATTAGAACCAATAGATGCATTGTTATTAGTGAAACAAAATTGGAAAATTTCTCTCCTTATACTTTAAGAAACATTGGAGGCGATTACATTAACCAATGGATTTTTCTATCCTCATTGGGTGCGTCTAGGGGGAATACTTGTTGGTTGGGATGACAGTTTGGTAAAACTTTCTAATACCATTAAAGCAACTTATTCTATTTCTCTATTCTTTACAAATCTCCTGGATAACTTTGAATGGTGGCTCACTGGAGTCTATGGGCCTTGTGAACATAGTCTTAAAAGACATTTTATTGAGGAATTGAATTTCTTAAGTGATAAAGTTAACCAAAATTGGATTTTAGGTGGTGATTTCAACATCACAAGAACACCAGATGAACATTCTTCTGGAGGTGGCACTGTTTCTCACATGAGGGACTTTAATGAATTTATTGACAATAAAGCCTTATTAGATTTTCCACCAAACTTGCAAATACACTTGTTCAAACTTTCATCTCAGGCCTACTTTGGTTAGGCTAGATAGATTCTTGATATCCACTGGATGAATAGATAAATACCCAGACTCCTTCTGTTTGGGAAAAATCAGGGTAATTTCAGATCATATCCCCATCACCCTTGATACAGCTCCATATTATTGAGGTCCTCCTCCTTTTAAATTCTACAAGTCTTGGCTACAAACTTAAGGTTTTTTCCTCCTTCATAGAGAATTGTTGGCATAACTCCAACTACAACTGTAAGTCATCCTCTTCTGTGGCAAGATTTGCTTATAGATTAAAATACCTTAAAAAGCAAATCATCACTTGGATGAGCCCTATTAGGGAGATAAAGAAAAAAAAGACTACAGATTGTGGAATCTCAAATAAACCTCATTGATTCTTTGGTATCTTCCTCAAATAATCAGGTCATTTTTCAAGACAAATTGAAAACACTTAAAGAGGAGCATTTTATCCTGCTACAAGAACAAGAAATTTATTGGAAACAAAAATCCAGGATTCAATGGCTCAAAGAAGGTGACCTGAATACAAAGTTCTTTCACAATATAGTAAAACAGAGAAGAAGGATAAATACAATACATTCTTTAAATATTAATGGTATTCCAGTGTAATCTCCTTCTCTAATCTCTAAGGAGATTGAAAACCACTTCATTTGGCAATTCAACAAACCTAGCAGAATAATGCCTTCTCTTGACTGGGATTCACTAGTGCCCAACAAAATCCCAAATCCAGATATCTTGGACTCAATGTTTACTATGGAGGAGATTCATAAAAACGTTGGCTATTTACCTGAGGAGAAAGCCCCAGGCCTAGATGGCTTCCCTCTATATTTTTATCAACATTTTTGGGAAATGGTGAAAGAAGACATTTTAAACATCTTCCAAAATCTCTATAATTCTTCTGATTTAGATTTTCTAGCTCACATTAATCAGACTTTTATTGCCCTTATACCAAAAAAAGAGGGTATAAAAGAAGTCAAGGACTTTAGGCCTATATGTTTAGTCAATAGCCTTTATAAGATCATAGCTAAAACATTAGCATCAAGGCTTTCTCCTGTCCTCGATAGGGTCATTGATAACTCTCAATGTGCCTTCCTTTCTGGAAGATACATTGGAGACTGTTTCCTTGTGGCTCAGGAGACTATTCACCATATGAAACTTAATGGAATTCCAGGTCTTATCCTTAAACTTGATTTTGAGAAAGCATTTGATAATGTTAATTGGGAATTTCTGCTAGAAACCTTGAAAGGTTTAGGATGTGGACAAAAATGGATCACTTGGATTAAAATGTGTATCTCATTTGCCAGCTTCTCAGTATTAGTGAATGGTTCCTCTAAAGGTTTTTTTAAATCAACAAATGGGTTAAGACAAGGTGATCTCCTATCTCCCTTACTTTTTATTGTGGTCACACATGTCTTAAACAGAATGTTAGCCTTAGCATTGGAAAATAATCTAATTTCTGGTATTCAGTTACCAAACAATGGTTCAAACATAATGAATATACAATATGTTGACGATACCATCATCTTTCTACAGGCCTCTGAGAATAATCTAATAAATATTAAAAGAATACTCTGTTGTTTCCAGACATGCTCAGGATTAAAAATAAATTTCCATAAATCCTCTATCACTGGCATTGGAACTCATGGTTCCTTTACTCAAAGAGCCTCACAAATCTTGGGATGTCAAATTGAAAGTCTCCTTATAAAGTATCTGGGTCTTCCTTTACAGTTCAGAAAACCCAATCATCATGACTGGCTGCCAGTCATTGAAAAAATCTCAAATAAACTATCACTCTGGAAAGCAAAGATGTTATCACTTGGGGGTAGACTCACCTTGGTCAATGCAGTTTTATGTACTATTCCTACTTACTACTTATCTGTTCTACATCTACCAGCCAGTGTGGAGAAAGCTATTAACAAGCTCAGATCAAGATTTCTATGGAACTCTCTCTCTTCCTCCTCAGCTTGCCACTTGGTTAAGTGGAAATCTCTATGTAGATCCAAGGAACAACAAGGCTTTGAAATGTAAATTACTGTGGCAATTCTTATCAAATGACTACTCACTGAAATGGAAAGAGATAATTAAAGCCAAATATTCAACAAGAAGAGGTCTTGGAGCAATACTTAATATTTCCAACTCTAGAACATCACCCCTTTGGTATGAAATTAAAAAAAGTTTTGATGCCATAAATGGTTTCACCTTGTTCCATGTAAATAATGGAAAGAACACTATCTTCTGAGAAAACAGATGGTGGAATGGGGAAAAACTTAGAGACATCTTACCTGATCTTTTTAGGAGAGTGAAATATAAACAAGCTTCTGTTAAAAAGGTTATTCGGATCGTTAACTCTAATCCCAATAATCTACTTCATAATCCAATATCTCATACTGATTCTATCTCCCTTCACCATCAATTGAACATGTTATTTGGGATCATTCCTACTGCAGGATTGAATACTGAGGAGGATACCATTATTTAGAAACCTACTAATAACAACTTTACTGTTAAATCATGTTATGCTATGTTAAATGATGGAGGACTCAGGTTTAAATATTTTGGGGAAATCTGGAAATGCTGGGTTCCTCTCAAAGTCAAATTATTTTCCTGGTTAGTGGTTTGCAATAAAATTCTGACCAAGGAGAACTTGTGTAAAAGAGGCTGGAATGGTCCCATTCTCTGTGTTTTTTGCAATAAAAATGTAGAATCTGCAATACATCTTTTCCTATTCTGCCCTTTTACTTATTCAGTATGGAATGCTTTTACACTGAATCCTTTATATCCTGCTATCCTTTCAATAGCTTTATATCCTGCTATCCTTTCAATAGCAGATCAATTTAGTTTACCACCTGTGTTAAAATTTGGTATGCCTAACATTGGTTCTCACACCTTTGAACAAATATTTCTATGGTCTATTTGGAAAGAAAGGAACAACAGAATATTCAGGAATATATCCAGAAATATCTGCATGATGGTAAATGATATTTTAAAATTGTCTCATTACTGGATTGAAAGTTTGGGTGTAGGTTTTGAAAAAAATGAGATTCTGCAATCTATTACTTCCTTTCAGCAGAATAGAAACATGGACATTGACCCCTTGGTTGTGAATCTTGCTCAGACTGGTAGAGAAGATAATGCCTCCACTCCTGCTCTTGAGGAGGGGAACCCTCTGTGATGGCTAAATCCTTGTTAGCCGAATTTATTGCTTACTTTTGCTACCTTTTTGAGGCTTTGTAAACTTAAGCCGTCTGCACTACCTTATTTTGCTACTGGACAGTAGTAGCTCAGATTTTGTAATATTTAACCCAACTATGGACTTTATGTGGCTAAGATTTTGGAATATATGAAATAAAACAGATTACCGATTTCAAAAAAAAAAACTATCTTTACGAAATATTAAACACAAAATTTATTTCTTTTGAATTTAAAAAGAAAAGATAATGATAATATCTTACCAAAATATTAAAAGAAATAATCTCTTCTCAATATATATTAGCTATCATATTAGTAAGAGATAGCAAGATTTTTGTTTTTTTTTGGGTAACGGTTTAAGAGATAGCAAGATTTTTGTTATCGAGTGTTCTTATGAGTAACCACGTATATTTCCATCTTCTCATAGGATGAGACAGTTGAGATTATACGATTTTTCAGAGGACGAGGAAAAGACTGATCGTGTATTTTGAAAGGATCCAAGTTTAATTCTATTATTTCTTTACAAGGAATAGAAAGAAAACATTCCAACCGTGGTTCTTTTGTAGTCGGGTTGCTAGTGCACGTATTGCGACTCTTCCTCGCTGGTATCTAGGAGCGGTTCGGCTAAAACTTGCTACACTGTAGAGGCTGAATAACGTTTTAAATGTCGGTGTTTGATGACACCTTAGTGGAGAACGAAGATTGTCTTCCAAAGATGGTTTTTCGTCATACACAAGTAAGATCTCTCCATATTCTCAGGAAGAATTTTATTTATGTATAGATTCTGTTTCACATATTATTGGTGTTTCCATTATAATTTGTCATGTTTTACTACTTGACAACAACAATCTTAAAGTATTATTGCATTAATTGACTAGAATATAGATGGCAATAATATGAGGATGTTAAGACCTAATGTTGTCAAATTTGAGAAGTATGATAAACTCATTACAACATATGGAAATGTATATTGTTGTTTGTACATAAGAACATTAGTGTAGAAGAAATTCCTTTCTTGATAGATTGTTGTAACATAGACATTATAACATAATTTTTAAGAAGAGAATTGTAGTTTTTTGCTCCAAGATGGAAATCATGTGGATATTTTGTGGGAGAACCACATGATTTGATTTTGAATTAAGATTTAAATCAAATTAGGAATAATATGTCACGTAGTATATATGTTATTATCTTTTCTATTTTGTGAGTATGGGACTCACAAGGATTTTGAATTTTAAATTAAAAAAATCCAAGTTGTTTGAATGGATTTGAGTTCTATTTATATGGGTAATTTTCTTTTAAATTTGAATTCAAATTACATATTATATATGATAATATAGACATGTTAAATTATAGAGATTTTACATAATTAAATCTTAATTCATAACAAGAAAAGATAAGAATAAACTGTATATGACAACAAGATGCAATTCTACTGTGTGTAGATATTATTAGATTGAGTGAATGGAGTTGGAATTGGGTGATCCAATAGACCATTTAGATGTTTTTAAACGTTTTAACGAGATTAAATGGATTTGATCAATAAGATTCTACTTCGCTTACATAGATATAAGAGATCAATGTGGAAGCATGCTGAGAAGGTCAATTTTTTGTGTAAGGGTCTAAACCTTCACAACCTCGAGAAGAGGATTGAGGATTCCTACTCTAAGATAGAGACTGCAAAGGAGATTTGAGACACCTTAAAGAAATAGAATAAGGATGATTAGAGTATTGCTAAACTTCAATGACAGTAAGTTCGAAAAGGATAAATCTATACTTTCGCTAGTTAAGGACTTGGTGCAAATTAGTCAGTGAATGGCTGAAGACCAGATGAAACTTCTAGAAAGATATTTGATTGGGTGCATCTTAAATAAACAACTAGCAGGTTGGACTCATTTCACTACTGATATTTATCGTAAGAAGACAAAAGCCAAGATGGACGATCTGTTGCGGTTCATCAGGATCGAGGATGAGGTGAAGTAGAAGTCAAACCATTGTGTGATTGTCAAGCAGGTAGTTATGGCTAATGCTGTTTCTTTTTTCGAATCCAAGGTGGATAAGTAACTAAACGGTTGTGCCAAACGCAAAAGGCCTATGTCAATTACTAGAGTGAGTTAGGACATTATAGATTTGGACATGTGTATTACAAGAGAATTGGAAATATGTCCAAACTTGGACTTCTTCCAAAATGTGGGAGTCATACACACGATAAGTTTGAGATTTGTGCATAAATGAAGATTGTTAGAAAGTTCTTTAAGAGAGTTTCTAGGAGTACAAAAATTCTAAAATTGGTCCATTCTTGCACACGTAATTTCAGAAACTTCACTTGTAAAGGTGGGATGAAGTATTTCCTTACTTTCATAGTTGACTACTTTAAATATGCTTTTGTTTTTGTTGATATTAAAAGATGAAACATTTAAGAAGTGTGGACTTCAAGGTTTGAGTAGAAACGCAAATAGGAAGGAACTTAAAAAGACTAACACGTAATAGAGGAGGAGAATACCGGTTCAAGGAGCTTGTAGCATTCCACACAAAGCATGGAATCAATAATGAAACCATAACTCCATACTGTCTATTGTCGAATGGAGTAGCAGAAAGGAAGAATAGAACTTTGACTAAGATGGTCAATTCTAAACTGTTGAAGCGAGACTGTCGAACTACTACTAGGGTGAAACGGTTCTTTTAGCAAACTATATTCTCAATAGAGTACATTTTTCCAAGATAGGATGACACTACATGAACTTTAATTCAAGATTCAACCAAGGTGCTATTTCTATGATCTATTAGAGTGTGAGCACCTTAGCCTATATTAGGCTACTAAACATAAAGATTGAGAAACTAGGAACTTGTACAACCAAGGTGGTATTTTTGAGATGTGTTGAAAGTAGTAATGCTCGATTAGAAGTTTCTAAATTTGAAAACGAATTCCATCATAGAAGCTTAACATACAAAGTATTTTGAGGAGAAGTTCATCAAAGAAAAGAAGAGCATCATTCTACATGATCTTCTAGAAAATCTCTCTACGAGTGGGAAAAAGATTCCAAAATCTGACAAGGAGTCAAAATCTATGATTGAGGAGGTCGTACCCCAAGTAAAAGAGCCACCAATCAAGTGAACAAGAAAGGAGAAGACCTTTGAACCTGATATTACCACTTATAGCATAGAAGGTGATCCACAAAGCTTCAAGGAAGCAATGTAGTCTAGAGACGTAGCATTCTGGTAAGATGTAATCCAAGATGAGTACGACTCAATAATGGATAACAATACGTGAGTGTTGGTGGATCTACCTGATGGCTCAAAACCAATTTATTGCAAATAGATATTCAAAAATAAGATGTAGGTTGATGGTTCAGTGGATAAATATAAGGCTAGATTAGTCGTTAAAGGAAGGCATCAATCACTTAGATAACTATTCTCCAGTAGCTTATTTTTCTACCATTCGTTTCTTGATTTTAGTGGTTGCAATACAGAAGATGATGACACATAAGATGGATATAAAAATTGCATTCTTATATGGAGAATTGATTAAGCAAGTTTACATGATTTAATCTAAAGGATTGGTAGTCAAGGAACTAGAATGAAAGGTATGTAAATTGGTAAGATCTCTATATGAACTAAAGCAAGCTCTTAAGATAAAAGAGGAGAAAATTGACAAAGTGATCAAGTCAAATGGTTATGAAGTTAGTGATGTTGACAAGTGTATTTACACAAAATCTATAGATGAATGAGGAGTCATTATATGTCTTTATGTGGATGATATGGTTATCTTTGGTACTGACACAGAGGTTGTAAAAGAGATAAAGAAATTTCTTTCATCTAGATTCAACATAAAGGACATGGGACTTACAAATGTGATCCTGGGGATCAAAATAATGAGTAATACAGAGAGATGTGCCTTGACATAGTTTCACTATATTGAGAATGCACTTACGAAGTACAAGTATTCTGACTTGACAATAGCATACATGACGTATGACTATGTGTGCAAGTAAGAGGAAAATAGTAGGAAAGTTGTATGACAGCGAGATATTCCAAAGTTGTTGGTAGTGCCATGTACGCAATGAATTGTAGTAGGCCAAACATAATGTTTGTCGTGAGTGTATTGAGCAGGTTCACCAAAAATCCAAGTGAGGAACATTAGATTGCTATAGAGAAGATAATGACTTACCTTAAAGGAATCATGTTTTACACTTTATTGGTTACCTTAATATGATAGAAGGAATCTAAGTTTAATACATTAGTGGCTGCAGCCGCGAAGTAAAGTATCTTAGGAGTTATTGTTTGATCTTCCATCATTCAGAGAAAGAATGCCAGGCATTGCCTTCTCTTATGATAATCAAGCAGTTGAAATAACATTTGGTAATGATTTGTACAACAAATGGAAGAGAACTATGCAGATCTATCATGCACATGTCTTTGTTCTTCTTAAAATGAGCATGATCACGGTGATTGACGTTAGAAGATAGGAGAATCTAATTGATCCCTTTACAAAAGGTTTCAGGAGAGGATTTGTGGAGATGATTTTAAAAGGAATAGGGTTAATGTCTACATTGTAAATATCTATGTATTCTACTATTTAAATATTTGTTATTAGTTTAAAAAGCAATCTACTAGACTTTTATTTAATGGTTCAAAGAAAAAATAGATGGCTTATTAGTTAGTTGCAGTATTTATTTATTTCGATGGAGTTAGACTTCAATAAGTCTATTCCTTAGAGTGCATATCCTATTGAGGTTGACAAGATGCCTTAATGAGTCCTTATGCATGGGATATATTGTGCTTTTGTGGGAAACACACTGTTAGTAGTACGATAGGAAGGAGTCTAAGTCCTCATATTACAATAGCGCGACTTTGCATTACAGTAGCTTGAAACTACAAGCTATAATGAAGTTGGCACCATTAGAAGGTCTGGGAGTTCATGCCAAAGTAGTATTAGTACCATAGTGGTTGGACCACAGAAAGATTTGGAATCATATGTCAAGAAATCTGGGATTTTAATTGACTCACCTATGTAGTGTAGAGATGAGGCCGTCTTCTATGATACGTGTAAATTGTCCAAAAGAATACTGACGGATACCAAGTTTGACATAGTACTTTTCTCGTGTCACTAGATTAAAGAACCAGAGAGACTGTATGTGAATTAATAAACTGTGAAAGTTGTTGAGTTCAAGGCTTAGTCCACTCATATCTTTTAAGATGTTAATGAATTGAAGCTTGTGGGCATCCTAACATAGAACGCAATTGTGTTTAAGTTGAACGTTAATTTTGAATTAGTAGGAAATTATTGGATAACTGCTTCAAATAATTCAAAAATAAAAATAAAAAAAATAAACCAAGAATCTAATAGATGTTCGTTAGAGATAGAGCTATAATATAGGGATTTTTCGGACTTCTGCTACCCTGTCTTTCAACACAAGATCTTTTCAGACATTCGTTGGCTCGTTTCTACAAAATAGTGTTCGAGTTGATGTCCTTACGGCTAGGGCCGTAAGTCGGGTCGGGTTGAGTCGGATATACGGTTGACCTTTACCCTTATTTGTCCCTTATTAGTGGGTGACGGGTCGGATCAATATCGGTTCCAAAAAAAATTAACCGCTACCCTATCCACTACTCTTTTGGTTAACGGGTAACAGTGCGGATTAACAGGTCATCAAATTCTGTTGTAATGATAAAGTATATTTGATCACACATTATTTGTTTGAGGTTATATCTGAAATCTACTAACTTACTACAGTATATTAAATATCCTACAATCCAATTTAAAAAAAAGGAAAGAAACTTGCTTCCATCAATTTTTTTACATGTATAGGATTATGTACAAAGATTAAGTAGATGGATTAGTAGTCAATTAAGTGTTGAGTTGATGACATTTTCTACTTTTTGGTTGAATTGGCCATTTAGGTTGAGAATAGGGATTACAAATGTATGACAATATGGTTTAGGGTTGACTGTAAGGAATAAAGATTTTTTATTTTGAGGGTTTGGTTTAGCTTTATATATATGTGTGTGTGTGTAATAACTATTATACTTACAGATTAAAGGGTTAACGGGTGATCCTTAATAGTATATCCTTACCCTTATCCATTAAGATGATAGTGAAGCGGGTAATGGATAAACGGGTTGATAAAACCTTTACTCTTACCCGTTCTTAACGGATTGGGTCGAGTCGTATTAGCAGGTTTACCTTTATCTACTTATAGCCTTACTTACGACGACATTTTGTTTTTCTGTTTCAAATTTGAAAGGTTTTAAATATGATAGTTGCTTCTTTTACGAGATATTACTCATGAAATTTATTTCCTTAAAATTTTAAAAGGAAAGATAATGGCATTATTTTACCGAAATATTCGTAGAGATAATCTCTTTTCAATAGATATGAATTATCATATAATAGAGAGATAGAGATATTTTTGTGATTGAGTATTCTTATGAATAATTACATAGATCTCCATCTTCTCGGAAGATGAGACAGAGGAGATTGTGCAACTTCTTGGAGGATGAGAAGAAAAAAAATTGATTGTGTACTTCGAGAGAATCGAAGTTTGGCTCTATTATTTCTCTACGAGGAGTAAAAGGAGTACATTCCAATGGTGACTCTTTGTAATTGATTGCAAGTGCATGCATTACAAGTAGTGACTCTTTTTGCTGGTATCTGGGAACTAAAGGTCGTTGTACTGTAGGGGTCGAGTAAGGCTTTAAGCGTTGGTATTAGATAACATTCTAACGGAGTACGAAAATAGTTTTTTAAAAATGATTTTTCATCCTACACAAATAAGATCTCTCTAAATTCTCAAATAAATAAATAAATATACATAGCTCTTATTTCACATATTATTGGTGTTTCTATTATAATTAATCGTATTTTTGTAGTCAATGGTAGCAGTTATTAGAAGTTAGTATTCTAACCACTCTTGTCTATTTTTGAACATTGGGTGAATTTTCAGCCCTTGACTGAAAGTACGTTCCTTGCATCCAAACCAAAAAACAGGAAAAAAGGGAGAAAAGTTATTATATGAAGGTAAAAAATGGTAATTTAAAATTGATAATTTCCATTTCCTCCGGCATTCTTTGTAGATATGAAAGTACGTAGAAGAACCAAATTTAATTTTGAATGTGCAGCTTAAGGAATTCCCATGGGCTTGTCAGGAAAACAGCATAAAATCACAATGATGGCTCTATTACATGAGGATTCAAATCACATGGTGGTTTCCAAATTAGGAATATCACAAATGCTTTAGTTATTTAGTTCTCCTCCAAAAAAAAAAAAATCTCTATCTCTGACAACTTATATCGTTTATTGAGTTGTGTACTCGTGTACTCCAGCCTTAAGGCATCTTTTCTGTAAGCAAGGACTTGCATTAAAATTTTCACTCTTTTTCCCCTTCTTATTTTAGGGTTGCATGGGACGACTGGGATTATAAGAGATTGACAACGTGGGTTGCATGGTCACACAAAGTTTTCAGAAACTGCTCTCGCGAAATAAAAGTTCTGGTAAACTGTGCCCTTGTTCCGTGAGTCTCACCCCCTGTGAATCCTATGGCGGCGGGTCGACGCATACCCTGCGGTCACCGTGATCTCCCTCCCTACAATCTCCGCTCAGGCAAGGCTGCTCTGGTTGGGGAGGTGCTCTTTGCGAGCTCCTCGTCTGGGAAGACGCGACCTCGGCTGATAACTTCTATCCCCCTTTCTTCTCCGACGATTCCTGTTCAGGGAAGCCGGAAGAGGAAGGTTTCTACTTCTCTTTCAGATCCCCGATCTACTCTCGGTAGGCGGTGGAAAGCTCCCTCTCCACCGTCTGGCTCTCCTTGGGGCAGATCCGCCTCGGACGACACCCAATCGTCCGGATCTGGCATCCTGGCGGTTATATTTGGCCCGTCTTTTTGCCTGAGTTTTTATTCTAATATTGCAATGGATATTACCGTGGATTGCCTTTACATTTGTAGATCCTTGTCGCCAATGTAGTTGAATACATTGGTTTCATGCTTATTATGTTCTGATATTATAGGCGCTTATGGATCGATGATAGTTGAGCATATTTCTTCTTTTGTATATGATTTTCCTGGATTTTTTGATGCGGATGGTTTGCCTCTAGTATTTAGATTTATATCGGGGACTTTTCCCCGATCCCTTGGAGGTTTTTGTCCAGATCCACTGCACTCTTTTTGTGTAGACCTTATTTGTCTCCCCGGTGCTTCGGCGATCTCTCTCCCACCGGTGAGCCGGCAGGGAGCGGCTTCTGGATCTAGAAGTTGCGTGCTTGAGAAGCCAGGTTACTCTGGCTCCTCGTGTTCCGTGTGGGGGTATTCTCGGTATTCCCCCCTACGGTTTACGAGGTGATTAGTAATCTTAGGCGTAATGGAGGGGGGTTTTACAATAATTCTGTGATGGATAAAGTTAATTCTAATCCTTTATCTCCAACTGTTGATAGAGTTAATTCTAATCCTAATGCCTCGTCGGAGACGATGGGGTGTATGTCAGTAATTACTGACAGCCTTGACGGTGGAGCAGGGTCTGCTCCGTGCTCTGCGTGGAATTTCTCTTCTTTTTCTGTTCCTGTGTTATCGCGGGCTCACGATAAGCTACCCCTTATCACTGAACATTATCCGGTTCCCTCTAGGGGGACGGGGGGCTTAAATTGCCCCTGCGTGCAACTTACCTGTTATGATTCTGGTGTAGACTTTGAGCCCCGTGCTGGCTCAGTCCGCTCTGACCTCGCCCCGTTTTTCTCTGACAACGGGCATTCTATGAGCAGTAATCCCGCCCCATTTTTCTTTGACAACGGGTCTTCGCTTGGTTTTGATAACGCCTCTGCGTTTCGACCTCCGCTCGAGACGCAATTAGTGTGTGACTATGCATTTTCCTCTAATGCGTGTCTTAATGACGAAGATCATCTCAAGCATCGATTAAATGATGGCGATGCTCTGCACGACGCCAGTCTGACACGTTACAGCGCTGGCAGCACGTCTCCCTCCTCTTCTTTTCTTTGTGGCGGTTCGAGTCTTTCCCTCGCACGATCTTCTGACAAGAAGATATCCTCTGACGAGCAGATATCTTCTGACATTCGTGATTCTTCCATTCCTATCTCTTCGACAGGCTCTCGTTTCACTCCCCTCACCTCTTCCATTTCCGCTGAGGAGTCTTCAGAGTGGACTACGGTGCAGCGTCGGAAGGCCCCCTCTCCCTGGTAAACTTCTGTCGTGCCTCGAATCGTTGTTTTGCTTGTGGCCTCCTTGGCCACACTAAGAGCAACTGCAAATACTCTGGTTTATACTTTCGTTGTCTCTCCCCCTCTCACTCAGTGGCTATTTGCAAATTTTTTCAGGAAGAGAAACGAGTCAATAGTACCTCTAGAATGGCGGGTCAATCCCCCCACTTTTCGACTATAATCCCCCCTCTGAAGCTACATGCGACCTCCTCCTTTCCCTGTCCTGTTGCGCTTTAGTATCCTCCCATTCTACCCAGCTCTCCAAGGAACTGTTGGAACACCATATCTCCACTCACTGGCCTCTAGCTTCCGGTGTGGAAGACAGACTTTCTGCCCCCGGTAAATTTCTACTCAATTTCCCTCTCCTAAGATCAAGACTGTCACTCTCAACCTTTACGGTTCCTCTCTGCAAACTCTTCCAGCGTCCTTCACCCATTGGTCGCCTCAAACTAGTGCGGTCTTTACCCTTCGAGAGGAGGGTGTTTGGGTCAGGTTAGAGGGTATTCCACACCATCTGTGGAATGTTGATATTTTTAGATGCATGGTGGCAGATTTTGCTGACCTCCTGGAGGTTGATCTCTCTGTTGAAAGTGCAAAACAACAAAGTTTTGCTAGATGTCGCATCCAGTTACACTATGGCAAAGACCTCCCTGATACCCGGTTTTATGCTTTCGGGCGTATAGTCTACCCGATCAAGTTCAGAGCTAGCTGGGATCTCTATGATCCCTCTCCTCAAGTGCAACACACCACACAAGTCCAACATACCGCCTGGCCTGCTAGACCCTCTACTGCCTCCCACCAGAGAGTTCCTTCTCCTAGTAGGAAATCTTTCAAGGTCACCAAGATATGGCGTGGAAGCAAGTCTGGGAAAAATTCGAGACCCGGGGTCAATGTCTGGACCAGATCCTTCTCCCAACTGCAATCTAGCGACCCCTCTCCTGGTTCCGTGGGGATCCTTCCTACCTCGCCTGCTTCCGAGGGCTGGTACAAGGCCTCTCCTTCCCCTTCCACCTTTGAGGACTGGAATAAGTCCTCCTCTACTCCCCCTGCTTCTGATGGCTGGCACAAGGCCTCTTCTTCCTTAAAAGTGAATGTTCCCTCCTTGATGGACGAGTCGAGTTTCGTCCAAGCAGAGATCCGCGCTAGGAACCTGTCTATGGGGAAATTTAAGAAGCTACTGGCGCTGTATGACTGCGTTTGAGAAGGAAGCGTCAGTCGAGAACCCCACAGAGCCTCTTCCCTCACACCCGGATACCCCCATTCATGCACCAGGTACCTCTATTAACCCCTCTCAGCAACTACCTTATGCTGTTAATACAAATTATTCTGTTGCTTCCACATCATCTTCTGCTTCCTCTAATGATCATTGTATGCCTGATATGCTTGATAAGGACTCTGATCCTTTGACTTGGGATTCTTACCAACACTTTCAAGACTTTTGCGATAAAATAGGCATTCATCTTAGTTCTAATGACGAGGTTCGATCGTTTTCTTCCCAATTCAGGTTAGATCAGGGGAAACATCCTGTTTCCCTGAGGAACTGGAATAGCTCTTGTGAGAGGGAGCCTCTCTCTTGTTTTTCAAACACATTTTTATGATCATTGGAGCATGAAACATCAGGGGTTTAGGGGCTGGCTCTAAAGCTAGGGCAGTCTGTAATCTAGTTAGATTACAAAAATGTGATATTCTCATTATCTCGGAAACAAAAAAAGACGATTTTTCCCCTGCATTACTTAAATCTTTAGGGGGTAATAAAATTACTTTATGGTCCTTTTTGGCTTCTTCAGGTGCCTCTGGAGGCATTCTGATAGGCTAGGATGGCAGTAAGTTGAGCCTTCTGACTCACCTTCTGGGTCTTTATTGTCTCTCCCTCCATTTTCACTCATTAGAGGATAACTATGAGTGGTGGCTTACCGGGGTTTATGGACCCAGTGTTCCTAGATTCAAACCTGCTTTTATCAGGGAACTACGTGGTCATAGCCAAGTGGTCAACGAAAGTTGGGTTATTGGTGGAGATTTCAACTTAATTAGATACTCCCATGAGCATTCATCCTGTCCTAGGATCATTTCACATATGTCATTGTTCAATGACTTTATTAATGCCAATAACTTAGTGGATCTCTCTCCCAATAACAGCTCCAACACTTGGTCCAATCTTCAGACGGAACCCACGCTGGTTAAGCTTGACCGCTTCCTCGTTTCTCCCTCCTGGTTGGTTATGTACCCCAACTCCTTTTGTTCTGGGATGGCCAGGGTAGTCTCTGACCATGTTCCAATTATTTTAAAAACTTTAAAGCATAATTGGGGACCGCCTCCTTTTAAACTATACAAGTCTTGGTTACTTTATGAAGGAAGCCTTTCTTTCATCCAGGACTACTGGGTAATGTCAAGAGACTTGTTCTTCTCGACAAACCCCTTAGCCAGGTTTTCCTACAGACTGAAATTTTTGAAGAATAATCTAAAAAATTGTATTGGCCCAATCAATCTCAAGAGAAACCAAGTTTTAGGTGATATAGAATCTCGCATCCTAAGCATTGACAGCTTAGCTGAGCATTCCATTCTAGATAATGTGACCTGGAGAGAGAGGCTTGCTCTTAAAGACAAACATTATGAATTTCTAAGAGTAAATGAGTTATTCTGGAAACAAAAATTCAGAATACAGTGGTTAAAGGAGGGAGATTCTAACTCTGCTTTCTTTCATAATGTTGTCAACACCCATAGGCGAAACAATGCAATTCTGTCTCTCACTGTGGACTCCTATGTGATCACTTCCCCCCGGGCCATTAGTGATGTAATAAAGGATCACTTTATTAGGCAATTCAACAGCCCAAAAGGTCCCTGTGTCCTCCTTAATTGGGACATGCTGATTCCCAACAAGATTGTTGATCCTGATCTACTTGAGGTACCTTTTTCAATTGAAGAAGTTAAGGGTAATCTTAATAGATTACCTGGGGACAAAAGCCCTGGACCTGATGGGTTCCCCATTTTCTTTTTTCAACAATTCTGGGATATGCTAAAAGAGGACATAATGCACATTTTTCAGCACATTTTCTCTTCTACTGAGCCTGATACCCTTTCTCCTTTAAATCAGACATTTATAGTACTTATTCCAAAGCGGATTGGTGCCAATTCAATTTCTGATTTCAAGCCTATTAGCTTAGTAAATAGTATATATAAAATATTTACCAAAACCTTAGCCTCCAGGATATCTCCCATACTTAATAATACCTTAGATAGCGTCCAATGTGTCATTCTCCCTGGTCGTTCTATTGGAGACTGTTTTCTGGTTGCCCAGGAAACCCTCCACTTTATGTACTCCCACTACTAGAAAAATAGGAAATCGCGAGGACAAATGTCCTCACTAAGTCCTCCC
>JAMKQA010026426.1:0-10380 GCA_024699735.1 Posidonia australis
GCTGAACCACTATAAATCCATTGTCTTTGCGATTGAATGTTCTTTGTGTTAAATTCTTGAATTGCTTAATAAACTCCAAAGACATAATTTAAAACTGGAAAAACTCTATTCACCCCCCTCTAGAGAAGCATTAGGATCCAACACGAATCTCCATATCGGTATACCGAAGATCCCTGGTTCAGTATATCGAATATTTTCAGTATACCGAAAACCCCTGAATCGGTCAACCGGGTGTTTTCGGTCTACCGGTATCAGGTATCGGGCTCAATCTACTAGGATTTCGACATACCGTAATGAATTCGGCATACCAAATTCTGCATAGGTAGGGCACACCCCTGTTTCCAGTGGTGGAATCCGCCCAAAGTGGGAGTCCCGATCGGACCCCCTAAACATACACTATAAATTACAAGTAAATCACGGGGTATAAACCCTTGAGTCTACTACAAAACCCCACAATCCATTCATGATTCCATCTACCATACAGTTCATACGAAAATCATAAGGGGAAGGGGCTCAAGAATGGTTATTGTAGCCTTCAACCCCAAAAATGCATTTTCCCCCAAAAATATCAATCCTAACCACATGATATCTACATTCTCATACTATATGCCACATTTCCATCATTTCATGATTTTTCCACAATTTTTCATGCATTATCTTGATTTGTCATGCAATTAACCCATTGTTAAGGGGACACTGAATGAAGGAAAGGAAAGGGGGTTGCGTACCTCTCCGGCGGCCCACGCGACTCCGGCTAGTTCACCGCACCCTGGCGTTGCCTCGGCGAAGCTCTAGTGAACCTCAGCCCCCGGTGGAAGCACCCACATAGACCCTCCTCCTCCCAGCTCGCGCCCCTCTACATCCTCTCTCCTCCTCCTTTCCTTTCTCGCCACGCTCCCCCTCTGTGCACTCCTGCCCTCCTCTCTTTATCTCCGCCACCACTCGCTTAGCACTGGCCATCCATCCCGTCAGAAGGGACGGGGAGGCACGAGCCTCCGTCGCTGGTGGCACGGGTGGAAGAAGAGGAAGAAGAAGACGGGAAAGAGGGTGGAAAGGCATGGCTCGTGAGAGAGAGAAAAAGGAAAGGAGAAAAAGAAGGAGAGAAAATGAAGAAAAGACAGGCACGTAAACCGAGGCTACTGTACATCCTCAAACTGGACTCCACATTGGTCCCAAATCACAAATAGGTGTACAAAAAGCCGACCACAAGCTCACACATCCAAGAAACAACAGATTATCCATTAATAAACCATTAAAGCAATATTACAATTAATTATATGGTTTACAATTAAAAATGGGTAATCCGGCCCAGATTTCACAGTAGTCCAGGCGCATGTCTTAGGGACACATGATTGGCGCACAATCCTAGCGCACCCTTGTGGTGCACCAAACCGGCGCATGTTGGTGGCACAATACAGCTTAACAATACGCACAGTGAATGCCGCCAAAGCCCATGTTGGCCATACCCTGCATGTCTTCTCCTGGGAAGCAGCATTGCACCTTCATACCCTACTCCCTCTAATCCCCCGCCATGCCCTGGTGCTAACATAATCATCTAGCTGTGTCGCTCCATGCCTTGCTCAGACGACGGTCGACGGTGTCGCCAACGAAGATGACGACGATCGGGGGATTATAAATAAAGAAGGTGAGGCTAGGGGAGGCATTGAGTAGCGAGGCTAGTGAGAGAGAGAGAGAGTTTGTGGGTTTGAGGAGAGGGGAGGAACAAAGTGCTGGAAAAGAGGATCATCGTCGGATAAAATGGTAGCAACTAAGTATGCGCCCTCCTCCATTTTTCTTTCAAAAATTCAGGTTAAATCATGATAAAATGGTAGATTAGCATGTAATTAGTGGATAATAATTTCCATGTGATTTTATTAGGATTAATCGAGGATTTTTCATGAGTTTTCAGTAGGTGTTTTGTTTGTTTGTTTGTTTTTGGTGGGTGTGTGATGGGTGATATTAGGTCACTTATGCGATTTATGTTTTGGTTTTCAAGTGCAGATATTAGTGCAGTCCAGTACTGGTGCATATAGAGGAACCACTAGCTACATACGAGGTTCTGGATAGCTACTTAGTTGTTTCAACTATTTATTTACTTTATTTTAGTTTAATTCTGCTAATTAGTTAAGCAAGTAGTATTGATGGTAATTTGTCACGCACTGGGGCATTATAAAGTGGTACCAAAGCATAGGTTCACTAAGTGCACCAGCTTAGTTATGTCTAGTTAGTGGCTTTGTAGGACTACACAAAAATAGTGTTGCACCTAAGCTGTGTTTGCTTTATGGTGGCAGCCAGATGTCGCATGGAAGCAGAGGCCGTGGCCAGGACAGGATACCTACAACTGATTCTGGTGTTGAGGAGGGGAGTGCTTGGAGAGATATGTAGTAGGAGCTCGGAGAAATGATGCGTGGGATCATCCAATCTCTCAGAGGAAGCAACAAAGACGGGATCAAGGGAGACCCCTGGATATCGCAGTTTCGCCAGCTAAGCGCACCAACATTCGAAGGTCGCGGCAAGCCAGAGGAAAGCGAAACATGACTCTTAGAGCTGGAGAAAATCCTAGAGGGAATGGAATGTCTAGTAGAAAAGTGAGTATGGCTCACAATGTTCTAGCTCAAAGGCGATACCGATCAATGGTAGAGGTCCACACATCGAATGAAGTTCCCTAACTCTGACCTGTTGATGATCTCCTGGGAAGAGTTCCGAGAGTTGTTTTACGAGAAGTATTTTCCAGAATATGAGAGGGATTAACTAGATAGAGAATTCCAAAACCTAAAGCAAGGTGGCATGACTGTGGCAGAGTATGATGCCACCTTTTCTCGATTGGAGCAATTCGCGCAAACCTTTGACACAGAGAAGCACCAAGCTAAGAATTTCATAGAAGGATTGAATCCAGCCCTTAGATTGAGAGTCTTGCATTTTCAATGTCAGACCCTGACAAACATAATCGAGCTAGCAGCCTGATATGAGATGAGCATCAACTGTTCCTCAAATAATACCACAAGGGCAAAGGGAAAATGTATGTTTCTTGACCCTCAGGTTCCAAGGTGATGAGTGCTGGAAGTTTTGAGAGCTCCAAAAATAAAAGGAATGAGTGCTCTGACTCTGAGGAGTGTAGTGTTACTAGAGGTGCTGGTTACAATTAGGTGGGATCAAACAGTGGCCCGAATAAGAGGACTTGCTATAGCTATGGTCGGCTGGGATATATGGCAGCATAGTGTACACGCTCAAAGTTGAATATGGACAACATAAAGTGTTACAACTACGAAAAAACCGATCACTTCCAGAAGAACTGCCCTGATCCCCCAAAGACAGTTGGAGATGCACCTCACCAACGGACTAAAGAGAGAGTGTTTGCCATCTCTACTCTAGATGATGGTTCCTTAGGAGATGTCATAGAGGGTAAAGAGCAGTGATGCTATTGTAATAAGGACCTTTAATGTAATATTGTAACCAAAACTATTTCAGTAGTAATGACTATGGTTATGATGTATGTTGTTAGGTTCTTTCTTTGTAGTTGATCATATGGCTTGAGTTTTATTTGACTCAGGGAGCTCACTCTCCTTCATCTCTGAGTCCTTTGCGGGTCAAGATTAGAGAAAGGCTAGCTAAGTTGGCTTTCTAGCTTGATGTAGTAATCCCTTTGAGAGAGCACAGCTTAGCATGGAGGTACCTGCGATCAGTGGATGTCAAGCTCGGAGACAAACACTTCAGGGCTAGTCTGATTGTGATGGAGATACAGAAATATGATGTCATATTGGGAATGGACTGGTTGACACAGCACTCAACAGTGATAGACTATGCGAAGAAGAGAGTTTTGGCAGAATGTCCAGATCAAGGATAGTGTATGGTGCAAGGAGTTGGATCGAGCGAGCCAAGAAAAATGATATCAGCACTCAAGGCCTATCGCCAGCTAGCAAAGGGCAGCATAGGCTACCTTGCCTGTGTTACAGCCTCCTCGTCACCGATATTAGAGGTACAAGATATACCAGTCGTGCAAGAGTACCCCGACGTCTATCCTAAGGAGTTACCCAGAATGCTGTCATAGTAGGAAGTGGAGTTATTACTTGATCTCATGCTAGAGTCAGGTCCTATCTCGAAGACCCCATATCGAATGGCACCTGTTGAGTTGAGAGAGCTCCGGAATCAATTGCAAGAACTGCTAGATAAGGGATTCATCCATCCAAGTGTATCACCTTGGGGAGCGTCAATGCTATTTGTCAAGAAGAAGGATGGTTCACTCTGGTTATGCATTGACTATTAGATGCTGAATCAAATTAGGTTGAGATCAGGGTGTCCACTACCCAGGATTGATGATCTGTTTAACCAGCTACAAGAGGCCTCTGTATTCTCAAAGATAGACTTGAGATCAGGGTATCACCAACTTCAGATTTGGTAATCTGATGTGCAGAAGATGGCTTTTCAGACCCGGTAAAGTCATTATGAGTTCCTGGTCATGCTATTCAGGTTAACAAATGCACTAGCTGCTTTCATGGACTTGATAAACAAAGTATTCATGCCCTACCTGGACCAGTTCATGGTGGTGTTCATGGATGACATGCTGGTATACTCTCCTGATGTGCAGTCCCACCAGGTGCACTTGAGGATGGTGTTGGAGACATTGAGGCAACACTAGCTCTACGCCAAATTCTCCAAGTGTCAGTTCCAACTGGAAGAAGTGGCCTTTCTTGGTCACATCATCTCTAGAGAAAGCATCAAAGTGGATCCAACCAAGGTGAAAGCTGTTAATTGTTGGGCCAGACCTAAGAACGTCACTGAGGTCAGAAGTTTCTTGGGTTTGGCTGGGTATTATCGGAGATTCATCATGGACTTCTCTAAGATAGCTACACCCTCGACCAGATTGACTCGAAAAGAAGTTCCCTTTGTGTGGGACTGGTAGTGTGAGGAGAGTTTCCTTGAGTTGAAGGCCCGACTAGTTACCTCTCCAGTATTGACTTTACCTTCTAGGAGTGGTGGTTTTACAGTCTATAGTGATGCCTGTGGGACTAGTTTATGGTGTGTCCTAATGCAACAAGGGAGGGTGGTGGTGTATGCCTCACGCAAACTAAAAGACCATGAGAAGAATTATCCCACCCATGACTTAGAGATGGCTGCGGTAGTTTTTGCCTTGAAGATTTGGCGACACTACCTATATGGCAAACAATTTGTGGCATTCATAGACCACCACAGCTTGAACTGCATCTTCATGCAGAAAACCTGAATATGAGGCAAAGGAGATGGGTAGAATACCTCAAAGATTATGACTTCAACCTATCATATCACCAAGGAAAGGCGAATGTGGTCGCTGACGCTCTGAGTAGACGCAATCATGTCATGGCAGCTTAATGATTAAGGAATGGCATCTACTGGATGGACTAGTCGAGTGTAGACCACAGAGACAATCTTAGGGACCTGTCAGAATTTGGATGGCTAATCTATCTGTTCTCCCGAGGCTATTGGAAACAATTGTGTCAACTCAACAATTGAACCCATTTGTGTGGGATATCTGGCAAAAATTGAAGGCAGGAGAGGCACCTCAATTCTCAGTCGATGTAGACGGTAGGCCGAGGTACAACCGGTGACTGTACGTTCCTCAGGTGAAGGAAGTGAAACAAAGACTACTTGATGAAGCTCATCGGTCAAGATATACCATTCATCCAGGATGCACCAAGATGTACAACGACTTGAAAAGAAATTTCTAGTAGCCTAAGATGAAAAGAGAAATTACTGAGCATGTGGCAAAGTGTGCGACTTGTCAGATGGTGAAAATCGAGCACCAAAAGCCCAGAGGAACTTCGCAACCTCTGGACATTCTAGTCTGGAAATAGGAGCAGGTATCAATAGATTTCGTGACGAGATTACCCAAGACCAGGAAAAGAATGATATAGTATGGGTAATCGTCGACTGGCTCACCAAATTAGCAGAACTATATGTGTCTGAGATAGTGCAGTTGCATGGAGTCCCAGTCTCGATTGTATCTGACAAAGACACCCGATTCACTTCAAGATTCTGGGGGGCGTTGCAAGAAGCATTTGGCACAGTATTAAACTTCAGCACTGCCTTTCACCTACAGACTGATGGTCAAATCGAGAGGACAATTCAGACACTAGAAGACATGCTGAGAGCTTGTGTCATGGACTTTAAAGGAAGCTGGGAAGAACATTTGCCATTAATCGAGTTTGCCTACAACAACAGCTATCATTCCAGCATAGGGATGGCTCCTTATAAGGCTTTGTATGGAAGACCATGTAGGACTCTCACTTGTTGGTGTGAGGTAGGCAAACGTTAGCTCATGGGGCCAGAGATCTTGCAGCAATATGAAGAAAAGATGGACCTAATCAAGAAGAGACTAGCAGCTACACAGAGCCACTAGAAGAGCTATGCAAATAGAAAGTGCTGACCTTTGGAACTCGAAGTAGGAGACTTCGTCTTCCTAAAGGTATCACCGACCAAGAAAGTGACAAGATTTGGACGTCAAGGCAAACTGAGTCCACACTACATCGGATCTTACCAGATCTCTAAGAGGGTCGGTAAGGTGGCATACAAGTTGGACTTGCCTTCAAAACTCTCTAGCATCCATAGCATCTTCCATGTGCTGATGTTGAGGAAATGTTTGGCAGACGTGTCCCAGATCATACCCTTACAGATAGAGGAACGACAAGGAGACCTGTCACTAGTTGAGGATGCTGTTCAAATACTAGATAGGAAATAGCACATTCTCAGAAACATGGTCATTCCTCTGGTATTGGTGTAGTGGCAACACCATGGTACCGAAGAAGCTACTTGGGAGTGTGAAGAGGATGTACGGATGCATTACCTCCAGTTGTTTAGTTAGGAGCGAATTTCAGTGACGAAATTCTTTTAAGGCGGTAGGATGTAACATCTTGGAATTCAAAAAAGATGTAATTAAGAAGTATCATGTAATTCTGGGATTATTTATTAATAGATGATCATGTTGGGTGTGGCAACCTTGTGTTAGTGGTGTGATTGTCCTTTGGTGTTGGTTGGTGGTTTGGTTAACTCAATCCAAGGTAGTCCAAGTGCATGTCTTAAGCACACATGATTGGCGCACAATCCTAGTGCACCATTGTGGTGCACCAAACTAGCGCATGTTGGTGGCGCAGTATGGCGTAACAGTACGCATAGTGAATGCCGCCAAAGCCCATGCTAGCCATACCCTACATTTCTTCTCCCCAGCAACAATGCTGCACCTCCATACCCTACTCCCTCTGATCCCACACCATGCCCTGGTGCCAATGGAATCTTGCAGCTGAGTCGCGCCATGCCCTGCTCAAACGACAGTCAACGATGTCGCCAACGAAGACAACGACAACCAAGGGCCTATAAATAAAGAAGGTGAGGCTAGGGGGAGGCATTGAGCAGTGTGGCTAGTGAGAGAGAGAGAGAGAGAGAGAGTTCGTGGGCTTGAGGAGAGGGGAGGAAGAAAGTGCTGGAAGAGAGGATCGTTGTCGGAGAAGAAGAGAGGTTCTGGCTAGCAACTGAGTACGCGTCCTCCTCCCTTTTTCTTTGAAAAATTCAGGTTAAATCATGATAAAATGGTAGATTAGCTTGTAATTAGTGGTTAGTAAACTCCATGTGATTTTATTAGGATTTATCGAGGATTTTTTGTGAGTTTTCAGTAAGTGTTGCTACAGTGCATTTTTAACGACCTAATCGGCTTTGTGATTTTCTATCTTGATATTTACAAATCGGATCTTTATGCAATTTGTCCCAAATGGTAGAAGACTTAGGGCTCAATGTTTCCATGTATTTTTTGGAATTTTTTGGAGACCAGAAGAGGGCCCTCCTAAGGCTCCTGCCTTCGGCGATTTCCGACTGCAACTCACTAAGTTGCTGCTCTAGATTTTCTGCTTGGGGCACACCATGATAGCGCACCCAAGTGGCACACCATGGTGACACACCAGGGTGGCGCACCATGGCGACTCACCTGGGTGGCGCACCTGGGTGCAGTCAATTTTGGAAGTTTGTATAATTGGTGAGTTTTAACTTGTGGAAATGATTTTTGTAATAAAAAGGTTTTCAAAGGATGTTTTGAAAAGGAAATGCATATTTTCAAAGGTTTTCTGTGGTTTTAGGTCATATTCGCGTGGCAGTAGGGGCATAGCCGATAGGGGTATGAGACCTCTGTGAAAACGGTATGTTCCCTACGACGTGGTTACTAGCAACGGGCATGGGTGAAAAGGATCATGGCTCTTAGAGGTACTGTAGGGCCCAGGTGAAAGACACCGGTCCACCCTCTTTACCCAATGCTGGCTGGGCCTTAGGTTGTGAGTCTTGGGGTTTCCAGGCACACAGGGGCATCGAAGTATGCACCCCGTGCATGTGTTTGTGACTTGTGTGGTCATGGTACTGTAAGGCCTATGTGGCCGAGGTGGGTGAACTCCTATGAGGGTGGTTCACTACGGTAATGCAATAAGGTTGGGGTTGGTACCTCGCCAACTGGTTGTGGCCAAGTCGGTCACTAGTGGCCAAGGTGATGCGATAGGTTTTAGACGGACTATGTGAGCTTGGTTTTAAGCTAGAACTAGCGCATGAGTTTCTCTTGAGGTTTTCGCTAGATTCTAGTCTAGACTTGTGGTTTTAGCTAGTTCTAGCCAAGATTTTGATAAAACTATGCTATGTGCTGCTTTAGGCTGGCTACTAGTTGAGTTTTGGTTTTCATGAAATGCATAAAATGATTTGAAAAGATGCATGGAATTTCAAAGGAAACAAAAAGAGAATATTTGAAAATCATAACTATGAAATGTTTGAAAAATACCTGTGATTGTGAAAGTAGTATGGCTTTACTTGTGTTTTGTTTGTTTTTGGTGGACGTGTGCTGGGTGACATTAGGTCACTCACGCAATTTATGTTTTGGTTTTCAGGTACAGATATTGGTGCAATCCAATACTGGTGCATATAGAGGAGCCACTAGCTACACACGAGGTTCTGGGTAATTACTTATTTGTTTCAGCTATTTATTTACTTTGTTTTAGTTTAATTATGTTAATTAGTTGAGGTAGTACTGATGCTGATTTATGACGCACCGGGGCATTACAAATGTTGAGGTTGTTCACTCATGTTTTATGACTATGTCTAGTGAAATTTCATCTTTAGATAATATTGAAGATTTTTCTATGGATGAGTTACTTGATGCTTTTAATGAGTTTTATGTAAAATATAAATCATTGAATGGAAAATACAAATGTATAAACAAAAGCTTTATTGAAATATCTTGTGAAAAAGAATTGATTTCAAAAAAAATGATGATTTGAGAAATAGGAATAGTGCATTTGAAATAAAAAATGAAGTTTTGAAGAATGAATTGAACATCATAAAAGAGAGAATTGATACTTTAGAAAATGACTTTGCATCATTGAAAATCAAAAGTGAGAGTTTGCTTAATGATGTTAGTAAGCTTACTATTAACAAGAAGAATCATGATGCAAGAAAATTTAAAAATGGAAGGGTGAATAAAAAGAGTGCTCCATATGAAAATAAATTTATTAGAGCTAAAAATGATAAATATGAATTTGTCACTAAGAAAGTAAAAAAAGGAAAATTGATTCATAGAAAGAATTATGATATGATTCCTAAAATTAATTTTATTACACCCAAAATAAAGTAGGTAACAAAGCCTCTACTTAATATAGGTGCTTGATTTCTCCAAGGAGGAGAAGGATCATGTGACTATAAGTAATTCACAAGTATTGTTAATCCCATTAAAAAAGAATAATTTTAGTTTTTATGTAGGTTTTTATGGAATATTGATAGATAAATAAAATTATTTGCATAGAATTTCACATAATGATTTTTTCTAAAATATTCCCTGATTCGGTGTACCATTTTGAAATAGACAACTGATTTTTACAGTTTCGGTCTATCGAAATATACTAATCAACTGATTGTTCTATAGATGATTTCTACTGATTTTATTTGATGATTTTTCAAAATTTTCAAACCATGATCTGTTCTCACAGTGAACATTACAATATTTTGAATATTTATTTGGCTATTTAAACTCTAAATATATGCATAAATGGACTGAATAATATTAAACTCAATTAGTATCCAAAAATGGATTTGATTGACATATCTTATAGAACCTTATTTATTAGAGCTAAAAATGATAAATATGAATTTGTCACTAAGAAAGTAAAAAAAGGAAAATTGATTCATAGAAAGAATTATGATATGATTCCTAAAATTAATTTTATTACACCCAAAACAAAGTAGGTACCAAAGCCTCTACTTAATATAGGTGCTTGATTTCTCCAAGGAGGAGAAGGATCATGTGACTATAAGTAATTCACAAGTATTGTTAATCCCATTAAAAAAGAATAATTTTAGTTTTTATGTAGGTTTTTATGGAATATTGAT
>JAMKQA010026427.1:0-10968 GCA_024699735.1 Posidonia australis
TATTGAAGTCATGCTGCATCTTTGTCATTTTTTATCATCCTCCCCTTAATTTTTCAGAGAAAACCCTACGAGCCAGTTTTTCATCAGAGAATGACCACCTACAGTAGAAAAATATTGATTGCTCAAGGATGCTAGCATCCTCTTTGCTCCTATGAGGACAACTATTACTCCAGCATAAATGTATCTGTAGGGAACCAAGAACTAGATTGTCTGAGCTTCTAGCATGCTGTCCAGATCAGCTAGGTCCTTCAGTTTCAACAGCAATAGGTGAAGCCAATTGCATCTACCTATATAGCTGTATTGATTTTTATGAAATTGCAGCCCTATACCAAAAGATGAGTAACAGATTAACAGTCCTATTCACCAATGCAAAAAGACATAGTGGTTGACCAGTATGAAAACTTAATCGTGTTAAACAAAATTTATTTTTTTATTTTAGCTAAAAAATGCTAACATGGCTGCTTGGACATATTTTTTATATTTTAGTTAAAAAGGATGCTACCTTGTCAAAGTAGCTAATACAGTTGCTTGGGCACATCATTTTTATTTTTTATTTTTTTAAATCTAAACAAATCATTATCAATCCTTTTTTATATTCTACAACATATCTTAATTTTAGAAACATTTTCAGTCTTTTTTAACCATTAGTTTGAGACACAGTTTCAATGGAAAAAAATTTACTGAAATATAGAGAAAATTGAGACCTTTAGACAAAGGAGGTATGCTATTGGATTGAGATAAAATTTTAATGGCATATAAATTATAGTCTACTATTTCAATCCATAAGGTTAGAAAATAAAAATAAAAACAACAAAACTACAACCAAAGTAAGCATCCTCAACCTAACATAAGGAAAATGGGCATTATGTGAAACCAAAGAAATTATCATGTTGCTTCTTTTGAGACTTTTGGCTTTGATAAGGGGATCTACAATAAGTGAAATGGGGTTGTATATGCATATACAAGTACCTTGATAAGCTATTATTAGTATTTTTCTTTTATATTCTTAAGGACATATCTTATAATTATTAGAAAAGCAACTTGATCCTTTTGAGTGTTGCTGATTCTTTGATTTATCTTTCCAAATGTGAGATATAGGTAGCAATCTTATTTGATAAAGCTTGTTCTTCTTATTTTCAATTTCTTGTTTAGTTTCAATTATTCTATTGTCATGAATTATTTTATTGTAATGTGATACTTAAGTCACATTCTTTTTTAAATGTCTTCATGTTTTTCTTTCAATTTAGACATATAGACAACTTATTATTTCTTTCTTATGTAAAAAGAAATGTCTTCTCATCGTGATTGGATGTATATACGAGTCATGGATGGAAAAGTGTGTATGAGTTTTTTGAATAGGATTCAGGAGTTTGTGAAATTTGTATATAATCAAGGTTTGGGTATTGTGGAAAGGGATGGAAGGATTATATGTCCTTGTAAAAAATGTGCATTATTGAAAAAACAATCGAGAAGGAATGTTGAAATACATTTATGTAAGAAAGGATTTGTGGAAAACTACAAGTGTTGGTTTAAATATGGGGAGGTCTTGCAAAGCTATGGGAAAGTTGCTCCTGTTAGTACGGATTCCATTGTGGACATGTTGATGGACGTGACAGGTCCCGATTGTGTCTACTGATGAAGAGCCACATGGTGAATCTCAAGAGTTTTATGAGTTGTTGAGAAAGACGAAGGAGCTATTATGGCCAGGTTGCAAGAATTACACAAAGTTATCGGCAGTGTCTGAGTTATTGGCATTGAAGATTGACTACAACATGACAGATATTTGTTTTGATGCTATGATAGGTAAAATCAAGAAAATGTTGCCAGAGAATCATGAATTGTCGTAGAACTACTACGAGACGAAGACGATGATGAGAAAGATGGGGTTGACAGAGGTGAAGATTGATGCTTGTTCAAAATATCATATCTTGTACTACAAGGAACACAAAGATAAATTAGAGTGTTTAGAAAGTCATGAGCCTCGTTACAAAAGTGACTCAAAGGCACGTGTACTTCAGAAGGTGCTTCGTTATTTTCCTCTAGCATCGAGACTAAAGAGGTTGTACTATTGCAGAGAGACTGCAAAAGATATGACATGCCATGCAGATCATACAAAGAACTTTGATATGAAGCATCCTTCTGACACCAAGTGTTGGCAAATCTTGAAGGAGTCTTTTCCATCATTTGCTTCTGAAAGTCGTAATGTCATTGTTGGTCTTTCTAGTGATGGATTCAATCCACATGGTAAAGGAAAAGATTACTCTTGTTGGCCTGTTATGATCACATCATACAATCTACCTCTTTCTATATGTAATAAGAGGTCATACATGTTTTTGTCTTTGCTTATTCCTGGTCGAAGTCATCTTGGAAAATACATTGACGTGTACTTGAGGCCTATTGTAGAAGAATTAAAGATGCTTTGGGACATTGGGGTTGAGACATATGATGCAAGTAAGCGACAAACTTTCAACATGAAAGTTGTTTTGCTTTGGACTATAAGTGATTTCCCTGCATATGGGATGTCATCTGGTTGAAGCACACATGAAAAGATGAGCTGTCCTCATTATATAGAACACACAAAGTCATTTTAGCTTTAATATGGTCGAAAGCCATGTTTCTTTGACTGTCATCGTCAATTCTTGCCCATGGACCACTCATATCGAAGACAGAAACAAGCTTTCAAGAAGAATAAAATCGAACTTTCTAACTCACTCCCCAAGTTGACGGGAGAGCAAGTCTTTAATCGACTTTTATACTTTGAGCAGATCATTTTTTGTCATGATGTTGGTACACAAACATTAAAAGGATTTGAGAACACTCACAATTGGATGAAGATCAGTATATTCTAGGAGTTGCCGTATTGATCTAAGCTCTTAATTAGGCATAATTTAGACGTCATGCATATCAAGAAGAATGTTTTTAACAATGTGTTCTATACGGTAATGGATGTCAAGGGCAAGACAAAGGACACAGAGAATGTACGTAGAGATTTGAAGTTAGTTTGTAGTCGTAAGGATTTACACTTGATAGAACATGTTAATGGAAAGACTGAAATGACAAAGGGAAAATATACACTCGATAAGAATCATATAAAGGCAGTATGTCAGTAGATCAGTAATTTGAAATTTTCAGATGAATATGCATCAAATATATCAAAAATTGTAGATCTCAAGAAATATACTTTGAAGGGAATGAAAAGCGATGATTATCACGTGTTTATGGAGAGATTACTTTCCCTTGTATTTAGAGGTTTATTGTCTAAGTCTATTGTAGATGTACTTACAGATTTAAGTAAATTCTTCAAGACTGTTTACTCTTTCAAATTATCTGTGAAAGATATGGAGATTTTAGAGGGAAATATTGTTCTCATATTGTGTAATCTTAAGAAGATATTTCCGCTTGCCTTCTTTGACTTGATGGAACATTTCATGATCGACTTACCTTACGAAGCCAAAATAGGTGAACCAGTGCAATATCGATGGATGTATCCTTTCGAGAGGTACAAGTTAGTGATAAAGAAAGTTTGTTTCTTTTTTGTGATTCGGAGATTGTTTATCTAATTTATTTATTTTTTTAATAGGTACTTGTTTTTCTTGAAACGAAAAGTTCGAAATAAGAATAGAGTGGAAAATTCAATAAATACACAATATATCTACGAAGAGGTTGTCACTTTTTGCTCAAGATATTTCTCATCAGATGTTGAAATAAAATATAATCGAGCACTGAAGAACGATGATATAGGAGTTGAAGAACAAGACGATATATTTTTAGTTTTCGTTCTAGTGTTCGTCCTTTTGGAAAGGCGAAAGAGCATCTACTCACCCAGAGAGAAAGATGCTGCAGAGTTATATGTTCTTGATAATTGCGATGAAGTCGAACATTTTGTCGAGTATTTTTCGCTATCTTTTTTGATATGTCCATTCAATAAATTTTGTTACGAAGCCAAAATAAGTGGACCCGTGCAATATCGATGGATGTATCCTTTCGAGTGGTACAAGTTAGTGATAAAGAAAGTTTGTTTCTTTTTTGTGATTCGAAGATTGTTTATCTAATTTATCTATTTTTTTAATAGGTGCTTGTTTTTCTTGAAACGAAAAGTTCGAAATAAGAATAGAGTGGAAAATTCAATAAGTACACAATATATCTACGAAGAGGTTGTTACTTTTTGCTCAAGATATTTCTCATCAGATGTTGAAATAAAACATAATCGAGCACTGAGGAACGATGATTTAGGAGTTGAAGAATAAGACGATATATTTTTAGTTTTCGTTCTAGTGTTCGTCTTTTTGGAAAGGCGAAAGAACATCTACTCACCCAGAGAGAGAAAGATGCTGTAGAGTTATATGTTCTTGATAATTGCGATGAAGTCAAACATTTTTTCGAGTATTTTTCGCTATCTTTTTTGATATGTCCATTCAATAAATTTTGAAAATAAATTATCTTACTATGTTTAAATTTTCCAGTATAGGCTATTCAGAGAACAATTAATGGTTGACCATCCTAGTCTAAAAGATGATGATATCTTGGAGTTATTTAGGAACACATTTTCTAAGTGGTTTAGTAATCATGTAAATCAACTTGATCCTAGTCCAAAGTAAAAGCTCTTACAAGACTTAGCTTATGGTTCTATTTTTCAAGTAAAGTCGTATGGAGCTTACTTTGCAAATGGGTATCGATTTCACACACAAGAATACGGTAGGAGATTGACTACTCAAAATTCAGGGATTGTGGTTAACGGATCTTATAATGGAGAAGACCATATTGACTATTATGGTATCTTAAAAGAGATTCTCGAATTTGAATACATTGGTGCAAATAAAGTGATATTGTTCTTTTGTGATTGGTATGGCCCTAATGAAGGAGTCATACACGATATCAGGCATGATATTGTAGATGTTGTATCAATCAAATACTTGAGGAGATTCGAGCCATTTGTGTTAGTTTCATAAGTGGATCAAGTTTGTTATGTACCTCAAGTTTCAAGAAAGAGAAAGAAAGATGAATCTTTCAATGTAATGAAGATCAAAGTACGTACTTACATTACTATGGCCGATGATGCTACGAATGACGTGTTTGAAGACTTGTATCAACCTGACTACGAGCATCCACAACCTATAGTTGTAGACCATGCTTTAGATCAAATCTCTATAATTCCATCAAATTCAGTGTTGTGGTAGGTTGAGGATGAAGAAAGAACGTTTGTAGAAGATAATGATGAAAATGAAGAAAAAGAAAGCATTGACTATAGTGATGAAGATTAAGGAGATTTTAATATTATTTTGGTAAATATCTTCTTTAATTTACTTTGTAAACTCATTCTTACACTTGCATTCTATATTGATAATGAAATATTGATCTGTTATTTAATTTTGATATATATCAATTAATTAATGACTTTTTCGAAAACTAACAACTTAATTTCAATTCAGGTTCATCATGGCTTTCTTGTTAAGCATTGTCGTTGTTCTTGTGCTTGTAAGTATCATCAAGTAATTTTAATATGATAATCATTTATGGATAATGTTTATCCAGTAAATTGCATGAATTTTATATGAATTTTTTAATGTATTGTTTACGATATTAGATTGCTGGATTTGGTAGTGGCAGTCGACGTTCTAGTAGTTTTGGTGAACATGGTTCATCGGAGGATCGAGAGATCGATCCTAGTGCTTATACGAATGTTCAGTTGTTTGAATTCATTCGTTCACGGGATCTAACACCACCTGAGGTTAGATAGACACTTTCCACCACTTTAGTTGAGGCTCCCACCTCTACTCCTGTGTTTAAGCATACTACTACTTCACAAAGTAGTGCTGTACGTCATGTCCAGCCTGAGTTGTTTCTCCATCTAGTTGCAACAGATAAATAATATATTGAAATTATACTTTTTAAGTCTTTAAATTAAATATTATTATTGACAAATATTTAATTTGATTGATAAAAGATAAGAACTACAACAACAACAAGGAGGATATGTTGAAGTTTCTCATAAACCACGACCTATTCTAGAGCTTGACTTAGACGGGTAATTTTTTTTTAATTTAGTGTTAGTCAACATGAAATACTTTTCTTCCGTAACTAACTTGATTTATTTGCAGTAATTTCAAGATGAGTCATAGAATCTCATCAGAGATCACAAAAATTTTTAGATCTTATGTATCGATCATCGAGTACCCGTGGTCACATTTGCATCTAGATGAGAAAGAAAGAATGTTTGATGTACTATTGGTAATTATTATTTTATTTTATCGTTAAGTTAAACAATTAGTATATTAAATTGACAATGATGTTGGATTTATATAGAGTAAGTTTACATTTTCATCTGTATATAACAAGGAGAATTATCGTGTGTCTTTTTCAAAATTAATTAAGAAAAGGATGAATGATATCCTATTATAGGGCACGAATAGATGCCTTGACAAAATGTCCCGAGTCTCACGATGATTATCAAGCAATTAAGGTATTTCCTCTATATTGGTGTACACCAGAGAAGTGATTAATATTTATATTAAATTTCAAATGTTTTTATTATTGTATATGCGAGGATTAACATATATATTATCGATTAATATTAAATCTAGGTGGAATAGACTCTGTGATCTTTTTTCTACAAACGTAGAGTTCTAAAAAAGATCTACGACTGGGAAGTCAAATCGTAGAAAGTAAGCAATTAATTCTACGAGCGAATCAAGAAGTCACAACGTTCTTCGAGTTGAGTTGATAAGGATATTTTTATATTAATTTACTGTAAAAATTATTTTTCATTAGTTAATTTACTTAGTATTTACTATGGCTCGATGCTTTCACTAGTTAATTTACTTAGTATTTAAAATAAAAATGCATTCCATTAAACTCAATTAGTTCATGACAGAACTATGTGCAGAAAACCATTCCAATCGGTTGATTAATGTTCCAGCTAACCAGATAACTCACGTTCCCCACTAATCTTGAAATACTTTAAGCCTAAGCTGATTAGCTATAGCACCTCTTTGTAACCATTTGTCATACCTAAAACTGATAGAACCTTTACCAAGAGACCATCATCAATACCTTCTCCTAAGACAACAAACATGCAGAGAATTATTGAAACTTCTCATGAAGTGTCCCTGAACAATCAGAATGATCTGTCGTAAATGGAAAACAGGCCCACCCTATCTGTGAATATGAAGCAGAGGTTTCTGATGCAGTTGTTTCAGAATTTGATGCTAAGGATTCTAGTCAAAATCAGCTCTACTCAATAGCCATTAAAACCAGTCTTGAAGACAATGGACATGGAATTTCATCGAAAAGAGAGTGTGATGTTCATCAGGAAGAGAAATGCATGTAAACAGCTTCTCTAGTTGGTGAAGTGTCTTCTACTTCACAATCACAAGCTGTTTCATGCAATACTGGACACCATTCGGAAACTTCCTTGCTTTCAGCTCCCAAGAGCAATGATAAGGAAAATTTATTGCCTTCTGGAGGTGAGATCTTTCTCATGTGCAGAAAACCAGAAACTTGTGATCTCCAAGACACAGCAGCACTGCTGGTGGAGAAGAATGGATTTAATGCTTGAATCAGAATGGATTTACGTGTATAAATACACCAAGGTTGGTGAGAGGTTTTTGTTCTTTACTGCTTAGCTATTTGATTCTGATTTTCCAGAGAATTCCATTCATGCATGCGTGCTTATCATAAAAAGAAAAAAATGGATGTGGCAAAAATATGACGGACGTTATCTGCAAGGAAAAGGTTTGCTGAAGTCAGGGGTGTATTCAAAACATATTTTGACAAGATGAGTGATCTGTATTGCTGAGTTCTCTGCATTTTCCGGCATTCCAGTGGATTCCAGTCACTACGAAAAAATTGACTGTTGTTCGTAAGCCCAGCCTATATTTTGATAGATTGTTTCAGCCATGTGGATGCTAGAAGAGGTATACTAATAGGAAGGTCCCAATTTCTTTGAGGGTTTTGCTTCATTTTATGTAAATGGAATTGTTTGGCAGTCTTGAGTCTTTATTAAGCTTCAGGTTTCAGCTTGACACAGTCTGAAACTGAATAATTAATCTGTCTTTCATCTTAATTTGGTTCAGTTTTCTTTTCTTCCACTAGTTTTGGTCAAATAAGTGGTTGCCTGGTTGGTTTTCATTGTGATTTTAAAAAGAGCAAAGATGGAGATTCAATTGCAACAAGATTAAGCAGACATTCTGCTACGAAGTCATTGAAAATTGTCCAAGGCATCTGCAGAAGAAACGTCTTATACAAATGTATCACCCCATGGAATATTGAACGATGCCTCATAATATCATATATGCTAAATAGTATTTCACGTATGGATTGCAAATGACAAAATGGCGTTCTGAAGGTCCTATGAAAAGTTTAAAAAACAAAAGAAAGCTTAAGTAGGTCCTATTGAACCATTTGCTTCAGTTGCCTTCCATAATCGAGTGTTTGATGTGTACATCATCAGAGATTGTCTATGGTAGGAAGTAGAAAAAAAATTAATAAAGTTTGTATTTTAATTGTTATAGGCCACTAAATTATGTAGAGAACCTATAGTGACAGAGGAGTGGACTGCATCCTACATTAGTGAATCAGAATATGTTTGGTCAACCTAACGTGCGAAGGATGTACTTGTAAGTAATAATGATTATAATTAAAGTTATTTTAATAATATGCACTTATATTTTATATTATTTTTAATTAACTTCTTGTATTTATTTATACAGAATAGGTACAACTTCTTGTATCAAGAAAAATATGGAGACGATAATGTTGATGAACACCCAGCTTTTGACAAGAAACATTGGAAGCAAGTTTCAATGGAAAGGAACGTAGGTGGTTCATTAAGAAAGCAATGCTTGGGTGGTTTGGATCGATACTACTCAAAAGATACGACTATTAGTTTTTTTGCAGCTTCTAATGGACAGTATCATCCTACATCTTAGGTTTCTGTTTCATTTGATTCAGAGTACTTCAGTTTTTAGTTGTCACAGATGGCAACTACATTAGAGGGTTTCGAAGTCGACATGAGCTTAGAAATAAAGAATGAAATAAGAGATGAAATACATACTTTGGAGGATCGACTTGCAAGGTAAAATTTGATTTAATTTTAAAATTTTGATATATATAAATTATCATGTTGAATCCAATATTATAATTTAATCATTGTTCATTATAATATATTTTAAGTTTCTTTTTTATAATAAGAAGATATACGGACGAGTAGGAAGTTGATTTGGCAAGTGATGATGATGAGGATTATGAGGAGTATATACGTCGTCGTCGCTCCATCCATGCATTATCCACAAAAGGTAAAGGAAAGCAAGTTGGTTCCCGAAGAAAGTGATATGTAATATATCGTTTTGACTTGTATTATATCTACTGACTTGTATTAAGATATTTCAGTGTTGTATTAGCTACTTTTTTGTAAAAACTTTAGATATGCAAAATCTTATGTTGTATGATCAATTGAAACTTTTTTTTAAAAATCTATATATGTGTAATTTAATATATTTGTGAATGTATTGAAATGTCATTTTATCATGTACATGAATCTAAAGCTTAGCAGATTTAATTTTGCAATGTATTGTTTTATTTTTTTTCCCGCCCACTACTAGCGAGGACATTTCCTCGCTATATCCTCGCAAAAATAATGCGGTTCTTTTTATTTAGCAAGCACTTAGCGAGCCAATTACTAGGACATTTCTTGACATGTTTTCGCTATATCCTCGCAAGTTCGTCGTTAAAACTTAAACGACGATACAATTTCATGATATTTAGCGAGCATTTGTCGAGGAAAGATTTCTTCGTAATATCCTCGCTAATATTAGACAAGCACATTATGAGGATATGTCCTTGCAGTGTTGATTTAACGAGTTATTTAGCTACGAAGATAATTAATTCTCGTTAAGTTCTCGTTAAAGTTCATAATGAGCACTTAGGGAGGAATCAGTGAAGACTTAACAAGAAAAAATGTCCTCGCAAAATCCTGTTTCTCTTGTAGTGAGTTTACAAGATTTAGTAGTGTAACTCAATTGTTGTAATTTTTTCCTCTTGTCTTGGTATTTTGGAAAATCATGTTGCTTTATAACCATTTTTAAGTTAACAAACCTTTTATAATTTTCTTAAGGGACAGGAAAAGGTCTAGGATATATTGAGCAAAAACAGATATTTAGGATCAAGAGGCTTAATTTTCTCAGTTTTCCTCCTAACCCATGTTTTGCACATACAAATTGAACAATTTAAACTAAATTATTGAAGTGGGAGATAGATGATGTTATGCAAGGATTGTTATGCAAAGATTCAAAGGAGGAAGAAGAAGAATCAAGAAATCACACACAAACACAAGAATCTACGTGGTTCCCCAAATGGGTACGTCCACAGATGGAGAGCGGGAGGAGGTTGGTATACTAGTTCAAATGGGGATACAAAATGTGTTCTATCAAATTGGGTGCCCTAGCCAAGCTTAAATACTTGGGCACCCCAAATGGTCAAAAGACCAAAATACCCCTAGTACAAGTTATAACCAAATTCAAGACACATATTCAGCAAACTCCACCTTGTCTTGAATTACAACCTCCACCTCGAGCTGAGCTCTCCATCACAATGACCCACGAGGGGTTAGCAGCATCCATATATGTTGAGTAAGTCCAAGCAATGCTTGAACTTACTCTCAACTACCCCTTTGGTGAACATGTCGGTTGGATTATCTCTTGTGTTGATCTTCAAAATCTTTATCCGGTCTTCATTTCTGAGGAAGTGATACCTGACATCAATGTGTTTCGTGCGATCATGAAACACATTGTCCTTGGTCAAACAAATAGCGCTGAGACTATCACAAAATATATCTGTTTTATCAAAACGCAGACCAAAGTCTCCCAGCAGCCCTTTTAGCCAAATCCCTTCCTTTGCAGCTTCTGTCATTGCCATGTATTCAGCCTCGGTGGTGGAAAGTGAAACCGTAGGCTGAAGTGTAGACTTCCAACT
>JAMKQA010026431.1:0-11058 GCA_024699735.1 Posidonia australis
GGAGAAATCATAGAAGACCGATTTCATCGGGCGTACGAGGATGCCTAACACCTTCCTCGTGCGTAACAGGGATCCTTACCCGCATTTCTGGTTTTCGTAGACCTTTCTTTTTATTGTTTGCATGATTTTTCATGTTTATGGTTTTCCTCGTCTTCCATAATAGACTAGGTGGCGACTCCTGCATTTGCATTTTATTTTGCTTTTTTGACGTGATTTTTGCCGACCGATTTCGCATCCTTTTGCGGAATCTCCTCACCGGCATGGTTACAGGCGGTTTTGGATACTCTAAGGCATCATTAGCTGTATGCCAAATTCTCCAAGTGCGAGTTTTGGTTGAGCGAAGTCATGCTCCTTGGCCATCTGATTTCGGGTGAAGGCATTAGAGTGGATCCTACCGAGGTTAAGGCGGTGAGTAGTTGGGAGCGACATAAGACTGTGTTGGAGATCAGGAGTTTCTTGGGTCTGACGGGCTATTATAGGAGATTCATCAGGGATTTCTCCTCCATAGTCGCACCCTTGACAGAGTTGACCGGGAAGGGTGTTCCTTTTTGCTGGGACCAAAATTGTGAGACGAGTTTCCTAGAGCTGAAGTCTCGTCTGGTTTCTGCCCCTATGTTGACCCTACCTTCTGGAAGTGGTGGCTACACTGTGTATAGTGATGCCAGCGACGTTGGGTTAGGGTGTGTTCTGATGCAGCATGGCAATGTCATCGCATATGCTTTGCGCTAGCTGAAGGATCATGAGAAGAACTACCTGACCCACGATTTGGAGATGGCTGCTGTAGTGTTCGCTGTCAAGCTCTGGCGATACTATCTCTTTGGGGAGCAGTTTGAGGTCTTCACGGATCATTAGAGCCTGAAGTATATCTTCACACAGAGGGACCTCAATCGAAGGCAGTGCCGCTGGGTGAGTATTTGAAGGACTATGATTTCAACCTGTCCTACCATCCTGGCAAGGCCAATGTGGTCGTCGATGCCCTAAGTTGGCGCACACATGTGATGGCGAGCTTGATGGTCAAGGAGTGGACCATGTTGGAAAATTTGGTGAGCTGCAGGCCGAAGCAGCAAGCTCGGGGAACAGTTGGTGCCTTGGTGGCCAACCTGTTAGTTCGCCCAAAGCTGTTAGAGTTTATCGTCGCCTGTCAGTAGTTGGATTTGTTTATTCAGGCTGTGTTTGAGAAGCTTAAGGCTGGTGGAGAGCCTCATTTCTTTGTTGGGGCATATGGAGAGTTGAGATATGACATGCATCTGTATGTGCCCCGGCATGAGGAGGCCAAGCAGAGGTTGCTAGATAAAGCGCATCGGTCTAGGTACACCATACACCCTGGTAGTACGAAGATGTACCGAGACCTGAAGTAGAACTTTTGGTGGCCTGGCATGAAGAGAGGTGTTGCTGACCATGTGGCGAGGTGTACTACCTGCCAGTTGGTCAAGGCAGAGCACCAGAGACCTGGAGGGACCTTGCAGCCGTTGGATATTCCTATGTGGAAGTGGGAGCATATCTTGATGGACTTCGTGACTGGTTTGCCACGGACTCAGAGGAAGAACAACACCGTGTGGGTGATCGTAGATCGGCTAACCAAGTCTGCTCACTTCTTGGCCATTGTGGTAAAGCTTTCGATGCACCGCTTGGTGAAGTTGTATGTCTCCGAGGTGGTGAGGCTGCATGGTGTTTCGGTGTCCATTGTGTCGGACAAAGACACGAGGTTCACTTCAAGGTTTTGGAGAACTCAGCAGGAGGCCTTTGGCACTGTGCTCAACTATAACACGGCATTTCATCCTCAGTCGGATGGTCAGACCGAGAGGACTATCCAGAGGCTGGAAGATATGCTCAGAGCATATGCCTTAGACTTTCAAAGGAGTTGGGAGGACCATTTGCCATTGATTGAGTTCGCCTACAACAATAGCTATCACTTGAGCATCGGGATGGCGCCGTACGAAGCTTTGTACAGTAGGCCATGCAAATCGCCGGTTTGTTGGAGCGAGGTGGGCGAGCATCAATTGATTGGTCCTGAGCTTGTGCAGCTGTATGCAGACAAGGTGGATCTGGTCCATAGTAGGTTGTTGGCTGCACAGAGTCGGTAGAAGAGCTATGCCGATAGGATGCAGAGACCGTTGGAGTTTCTTGTGGGAGACTATGTGTTCCTGAAGGTGTCACGCGACCAAGGGTGTCATGAGGTTCGGGAAGCGTGGCAAGCTGAGTCCTCGCTATATTGGCCCGTACCAGATCATCCAGAGGATCGGTGAGGTTGCCTATCGGTTGGATCTACCACTAGAGATGTCGTCTGTGCACGACGTGTTCCATGTCTCCATGCTGAGGAAGTGCCTAGCTGGTGTTTCTCATGTGATCCCAGTTCAACCAGAAGGGCTCTAGGAAGATCTGTCCTTTGTGGAGGATGCCGTCGAGATTGTTGACCGCAAGGAGTAGGTGTTGCGGAACAAGGTGATTCCGCTGGTCTTGGTGCGGTGGCGGTATCATGGAGCCGAGGAGGCCACGTGGGAATGTGAGGAAGCCATCCTAGTCCAGTATCCATATCTTTTCGTTTAGTGATTTCGAGGGCGAAATATTCTTTTAAGGGGGTTAGGATGTAACACCCGTAAAATTCATTTTTATAATTATTTACATTTTATGAATTATATTCCTAGACGGGTGTTACTGTTTCGAGGCTTGTTGTGTGGTTTTGTACTTTTAGGCTTGGGCCTCGTGGGTTGGCTTCTGTTTGCATGTCCCTGTGTGTGGTTTGGCACTGTGTATTCTGGCACTGTGCGTGTGGGGTCCAGTGTGGGGTCCGCATGGGGCCTGTGTTCGTGGGCCATTGGTTGTGGCTAGTGGTTAGGCAGGGTGGTTGGTTGCTCGTGCGGTGTGTCGGTGGCTGAGACGCTCAGGTGAGTACGTTCCCAACGACTGCGGGCGCAGGCTTTATAAGCTGCACCGCACTTCTTCGGCGCCCATCACCGTTTTCTCCTTCCTTCTTCTTCCTTTCCCCTCCTCCTCGGCGGTGCGTCTCTTCTCTTCCCCACCCTTCTTTCCCTTCCTCCCCACTTCTCCTTTTCCCCCTTCTCTTTTTTCCTTTCTCCTTCCACTCGACCTCCTTTATTTCCCCTGCATCCCGTGCCAAAAGAGAGGAAGAGATTGAGGGAGCGAAGCAGAGGTCTGTGGCAGTGCATGGAGCTTGGGTGGAGCGTCCTTGAGGTTGTGGAGTGCTCCTGTGGCCATGGTTTCGCCGGAGTCAGCTGGAGATTGTTTAAGGCGTTTTCAGGTACGCATCTCCACCTCATGTAATAGAGAGCATGAAATTGGTAGAAAATGATAGGATTGCATGGAATCTAGGTAAATTTACCTTCCTAGAATTTATTGTGTATTTATGGCGAATTTATTATCATTTATGATGGTTGGTGCGTTTTGGGTTCTTTTGACCCTTTTGTTCTTGATGCATGGTGAATGGATTTTAGTTTTGTTTGTTGGGTTTTGGAGTAGACTCAAGGGTCTACACCATATGTTTTATGGAAGATTTTTGGTGCTTGTTTAGCGGGTCCGATCGGAGGTCCCAGTTGGGACGATTTCAGACGGTATGGTTTGGGCCGTTTCTATTTTTTCGCAGAATTCGGCATACCGAACCATTTCGGTATACCGTTTTTCTGTCAGTTTGGTCCTCTGGCCGAGATTCGGTCGTCCGACTTTTGACGGTCGCCCAAATCAGGAGATTTTGGTCGACCGAACCAGTTTCAGTATACCAAATTTGACTTGGGCGTTGACCGTTGACCCGATTTGGTCGATCGATCTAGACCGGTCTACCAAATCAGGGATTTTCGGCGTACCGAACTTTGTTTCAGCATGTAGAATCTAGGCCCAAATGTACTTATAAAATGTGTTTTTCGAGGGCTTTCTAGATTGCTATGTTTTGTCCCTATAAGATGGGATTGTGGGTCATCAGTGGTGGTCCCTTGGGACACCTGACGCGTCGCTTTGCCGAGGTTTTGGAAGAATTTTCAAAGATATGAAAATAGTTTGGAAATAGATTTCTAGGAAATTGTTGGCATGGTTTGGAAATTGCTTTCCTAGTTTTCTGTGTGTGGGCCGAGACAATGTGGGACCATGTTGTCGGGACCAAGGAATGTGACAACATTCTCGGGTTGTCAGACACGACTCTGTGGTTGATGTCAGGGGCCGAGATACCTGAGGCTGAGGGGCATTGGGTCCTAGAGGTATGAGACTCCTTGACTGTCGTCTCGATGCTAGGGTTGTGGTTCGCGAGTTGAGGTGTCTTGTGGCATGACGAGGAGGTATGATATTCCTACTATCGCTATGAGCACTGAGGCTTGGGTGTTGTCGGGTGTGGAGGTATGATACTCCCTCTAGAGCATCGTGTGTGGAGGACGCTGTGAGGAGGCTTATTCTGTGGTGGCTAATGCGGGTGGGACAAGTGCCCCGTAGCTAGTAGCATCCTGAGAGACAAGACAACCTTCCCAAGGAGGGGTTGGCTTTGTGATAGTTCTCCAGGTGAGAGAATCGCGTGACGGTGGTTGGCTCCTGTACAGGGTGGCACATCGTGGAAGTGCAGAACGCCGTAGTCGCTCCTCGGTGGACTGCGTGTGGTCAGAGTTAGGTTGCCTGGCACCGGACTTCCTGACTCACTGTGTGTAGTTTTGGCCATTGAGGGCCTTTGCTTATGGCTTTAGGCTAATAGAGTCCTGGTTGAGGTTTTGGCTGGTGTGGGCCTGGTTTATGAGGTTTTGAGAAAATGATTTATGAAAATGAATTTAAAAGGAAAATTGATTATAGTTTTGTTTTTGGTGGTTTTCGTGGGATGCGTACTGGGTGACTTTTGTCACTCATGCGTTTTCTTTATGGTTTTGGTTTACAAGTGCAGGCATATGATTGCTTTAGCGTAGTGCATATAGATCGGAGTCGCCTAGCCGCACACATAGGTTTCTGGTAGTTAGATATTTACTGTTTATCTTTAATTTTCCTGTAATTTGATTTATTTAAATTATTATAGAAAATTTAAGACGTAACACCTTTCAATGTGTTTACACAAAGGAGAACGTTAAACATCCATGATATATGTCACATAATTATCATGACACCACATGTGAATCTAAATCATGCCTAATTCTTCAATAATTTGGGATGGTTTTTTATCTATTGAAACTTGTAACGTGTAATGTTGACTCTTGCTTGATCAAGATTGCTTTTGGGTTTCGATTCTATGCGTAGAAAATGTAATAAGGATTTGATAAAACGGATATAGACCATATACCTGGAGGAGACAACTTGTTTTGAAAGTATGTGTATTTGCTAAGAATGTTGATACAAAAATATATATCATAATAGAGAAGACTCGATATGTACAAGATTGCTTGAATGAAATTAAACACATGTTTCACTAAAATATCAAGATTTACTCATCAGTCTTTGTTATAGATATCAAGTGAGAAAATAGAACAATTACACACACATACAAAACATAGATTTACATGATTGTCCCAGACGGACTATGTCTATGTCCACACATAGTGATAGATCATTCTTCAATATACGGACAAAATAATATAGAAAAGAGGAAGCATATTGGATATAATACATAAAATTCTCTTATCTGACCCTAGCACAGAGAATACCTATAGACTTACAATATATATGTGATTTTAAAAGAATCCTGATCCATATGATCGTTATAATGTTCTGGGGTACAAAAAATTGAATAAGGATTTATTTGAATAGTTGCAGAACAATGAGAACCTTGGATTTTTGAACCTTATAAATGATTGAGTACTGACATGGACTTAGATTCAAGGCATCTCAACATCCTTCATCTTACAACTTTAAAAAAGTCACAGATATTAGAATCTGACAGGTATGTTGTGGACTATAGAGACTGCGTGTGGACTATATGACATTTTGAAGTGGATTCTCTAGATTATGAGGAGTATGGATCGTGCATGAACCACGTACTTGTATTGTGAAACATGGTGGGCTGTTATGTAAACCATGCGGATCATGTGAAATATGCAGAGCTGCGTGTCAGACCATCTAATAAATGAGGTTTGGATTAAAAATTTAAAATAAATTCTAGACCGATCTGACCAATGCCCGGCAAAGAAAATCAGTAGTGGTCGGTTTATTCATCACGTGGGCCAGTTTTCTGCGTCATCTTGTTCGGTCGTGTACATGTAATGCATATCCATTGTGTAGTAGACAGACGTGAGGTAAGATATTATGTTCCGGAGTTTAGCACGAAGGTATCTTATCAACACATCACAATTAACTCTTTATGCAACTTGAAGTTTTATTTTTCGTTTCAACCTTGGCGACGGACAAGTACTTATACAGCTAATTATGTTGTTTTCGATTTCAACGAATTAGTCTTGTTTTTCTTATAGATGTTAGGACGACAGAAGCAGATGCAAAGTTTTAAAGTTTATCCTATTTTAGTTCAAGGATGCACGGTTACAACAGAGTACATGTCTAGTTGTGGTCTGAGGAGACAGTACTCTTTGTGATTGAGAAAATCAGACCTGTGATTGCCACCATCAGATCACGGATCAACGTTCCGATCTTCGTGTAGTCCCGTGATCTTATAGCATCCCGACAAATTTTTTTGGAAAAGAATAACAATTGGAGTGAAATTTTTGCAGTGACCTTTTGGTGCTTTCGTTCAAGTGCAAGACGGCAATGCTTGTTGTACCTTAGTTCAAAAAAATTAATTTTTGATACTCATTAGCCATTCTAGTAACTTAGGCTCACTTAATAAAGATAGAAATGTCGTATAAAATTTGTTGATTATATCTCTACAAATAATATATATGACCATATATATACACGATCAAGCAATTCCATAAATCCCTAGAGTGAAGGGAGTTATAGAAATAAAGATTTGAAATTCAAAATTCAAATTTTAAATAGAAAATAAATGCAACGACTCCTTTGTATGCTCAATTTGATTATTACGTACCCTCCTACAAGCTAATGGGGAGACATCATTGGGAGAGGCCTTTTGTAAAGATATTTGTTGTAGAGATGAACTAAATGAGTAATTATTTGGAGAAAACTCTCACACAAACAAAGAGACAGTTGATCTCCATATGCTTAGTGAGAACATGAAAAATTGGATTGACCATTAGGTTGATGGTAAAAATATCATTACATCTCGACAACAGGACTTTCAATCCAAAAGATTACAAATGTTGTGTTGGCCATGCTTTGATATTCTAACTCAGTGCTTGATCGTGCAACTATTTGTTGCTTCTTCAAACTCCAAGAAATGAGATTGGATCTCAAGAAAATGCAAAAGCCACTCACCAATCGTTGATCATCAAGGCCCAATTAGCATCAGAGTAAGTGGAAAGGCAATTTGTGGAGGATTGGGAGAATTCTAGACCATCATTGATAGTTTGCTTAACGTTGCAAAGAATCCACTTGACATTGTTCCAATGTAGTTGTGTTGGTTGATGTATATGTTGACATACACTATTCATGACATATGCAATATCTAGTCGAGTAAGAGTAAAATATTGAAGAACACCAATGATGCTTCTATAAAGAGAAGCATCATCAAATGGTTCAGAATCAAAACTTGATGATTTAGTGCCACTAGCTATTGGAGTGGAGATTGGACAAATAGTGTAAAGACTCCCCATTGCTACCAACCAATCCTAATTATATTTTTCATTTTCTATTAATTGCACTAATTCTAAATTCAAGCATAAGCATTAAAAGGCATAATTAAATAACACAATAAATAAAATAACCTACTCAGATTCTCGATGTGTGGCAACGTGACTCCTCGCTGTGTGCATTAGAAAAATCCTATTCCTATCTTACACTTGCGAAAAACACATAAAACAAAATACACATGAGTGACCACTCAACAAGGTCACCAAGCACATATCCACTCTAAACACACACTAAAACAACTTGGCAAACAACGTCAAGGAGCTAGGCATAACTACGCCGAAAGCAACAGAACCCAGGCATCTCTCATAGATGTCACAATACCACAACAGGGCAAATCATTATTGCCCAATAAGCAATAAAATTTTTAAAACATGCCCTTTTAAAACCATTTTCCTCTTTCTTTCAAACTAAAATCATATACATGCTTTTTGAAACCTTTATGCACACTTAAAATGGCTACTTTTGCCAAGTAAAGTCTAAAACCACACATACAACCACCAAAACCATATAGTCTGATCCCATGCACTCTCTATGGGGATCAGACAGCCAACAGTGTTTGAATGTTCATAATCACATATAGCACACCCACAACAACTACAAAACGAAGCATAGAGCCACTGCTCAGAAAATACGATCTTCTTTAGACCAGAGTCTGGTTTCTTGAATCAAGACTTAGCAAAAATTACAATGCCACACATGCACAACCACAACCTTAACAAACCAACAACATTGTGTCATGTTGCCCGATGCCAAGAAACCAACACTAATCACAAGCAATCCACCAAGGCACAACTTTGCTATCTACACTGCCATAAACCTTCCATCTTGTGAAAGGACAAGTCCATCCCAATGACCTACTTCCTTGAAGGACCCTCACAAGGCTAACCACATAGGAAAGCTACTCACCTTCCTTAAGTAAGTCGTCCTCTCTCTCAGGTCAACTGCAAGGTATCCCCTCTCTGCTCCTAGCAAGACCTCATCCTCTGTCTCATGGCCATGCAAACCTCAACCTTGGCCTCTCCATCCTAGCCTCAGTGATTGGAACAACTAGAGTCTCTTTCACTTCTTGGTCTAGTCAGCACTTCAAACTATAAACCTCAAGTCTTAGTAAAACCATGAAAACTACTTGAACCTCAATCTAAGCAAACAGCTCATGACCCCAGAAGTATTACTGTAACAACTCTCAAATCACTACCTCTCAAATCTAGCTATATTTTTAAATCTAACAATAACAGAAATAAATCTAATAACTAAACACTCACTAGAATCCTTGATGTGTGGTAGTGTGACTCCTCCTATGTGCACTAGTAACAACACAACTCCTCCTTGATGTGTTGCAAACAATACTAAGGAAGCATGCGTAACTACGCCTAACGCAAACAAGCACAGGCATCCCTCTTGGATGTCGCACTACCAAACCAAGGCAATCATCTATTGTTCGGTAGGCAGCAAAACTTAAAAACTCATGCCTTTAAAACCACTTTCCCCTTTTTTTCTTTCAAAACCATTTGCATGCTCTTTGAAAATCCTTTATGCATGCTCGAGATAATCACTCTTGCCAAATCAAGCCCAAAACCATACCAAAATGCACAGCCTGATCCTACACACTCCTTGTGTAGATTAGGCAACTAACAACACTACTAGAAATTCCAGATTTAGCGAGGACATTTAGCGAAGACATGACGAGGACTTATCTCGTAAAAAAATAACGTGGTAATAACGAGGACTAGTCCTCGTAATTATTTTACGAGGACTTAGCGTGGATATATGCTCGCTATGTCCTCGCCCTTTATTTAGCGAGTAAATAACGAGGATATGTCCTCGCTAAATCCGCCCTAAAATTCCAATCGACAGGCCACTTTCCCATTTCTTCATCTGCCTTCTCTCTCCCTCTCGTCTCTCCTCTCGCTGCCTCCTGATTGCTGCCTCCCTACGGGTGCGGGGCTCCCACTGATCACTGTCTCTTGCTCGCCGTCGCCTCCTGTTTGTTCAAGGCCAAGGCGAAGCAGCAGTTGGAGGCATAGAAGGTAGCGAAGTCCATGGTGGCGAAGGTTTACATGAAGCTTCTCTGAATCGGTCCGGCTCTACGGGCTATTGCTTCCATGAGTAGGTTTGAGTTCTTACTTTCCTTGAGTTTTTGTTTTTCGACATCTTGTGGTGTCATGTGATCTCTGAGGTTTGGTTTTTCGACATCTTGTGGTGTCATGTGATCTCTGAGGTTTGGTTTTTCGACATCTGCGGGCGGTAGCTAACTCGGACCATGGTGGATATTTTCTGACTTGTTCCATTCGCGGTTTTTGTTATTGTCCCTTTCACGGTGGATACAAGCTTTTTGCTATCTCAAGGAATGGATGTTTTCTGGTTTTAGCTGGTTGAGCTATGAAATTCTGTCTATTTTTCATAGCTTCAATGAAGTGGGATATCGTTGGGTTGCTTTAATCTTTATTCTTGAGATACTTTGTTCTTTTCACTAGCTTTTCGTGTGGTTGGTGTAAAAATGCTGCCTCTTTGCCCTTTTATTTTTGAGGCATACTTCAGTTGTTGCCCCTTTTTACTTAATTAATACACCTTTTTTCCTTGTTTTAGTTGGCATATTATTCTTTTCCGTCAAGGTTTAAGTTGGTTTATTTTTTTAATTCGAGATTTCTTTTTCTGGTATGTCATGAACTTGAATTCTTTTACTAGAAATTTATATTCCAGAGAGGATAATAGGTATTATATTCATTAGTGGTGCTTATTATGCTATCTTTTCCATATAAATCCAAATTTACAAGTATGGCAACCTGTTCAAGACACATATACTAGGATGTCCCACAGTTATTTCCATGGACGCTGACCTCAACAGGTACATCCTCTTGAATGAGAAGGAGGGACTTGTTCCTGGTTACCCACAATCCATGTTAGATATACTGGGCAGGGCCAATATTGCAATTGTTGATGGCAGCCTTCATAAGACCATGAGAGCTGCACTTCTTGCTCTCGTTAATCCAATCATGATCCGGGATCAGCTCTTGCCAAAGATCAATGAATTCTCGAGGTCTCACTTAAGTAATTTGAGTGGAAAAGTTGTTGATATCCAACAGAAAACCAAAGAGGTAAACATTTCTTCTAATAGCTGGTTTCCTTGTGTATGTCCTGCATTTGAAGTTAATTATTGTGTATAATTTTCTTAAGAGAGTACATGTTGATAACTGTTTGTTGTTCCTGTGCAGATGGCATTTCTCTCATCTTGGAACCAGATTGCTGGCATCGACTCCCGTCCGATATCAGAGGCCATCAAGGGAGAATTCTATAAACTAGTGGTGGGTGTTCTCTCTCTACCAATTGATTTCCCAAGCACGAACTATCGCCAAGGGCTTCAGGTAAGCACCCAGTTGGCAA
>JAMKQA010026435.1:0-13389 GCA_024699735.1 Posidonia australis
TCTAATCTCAGTCACTGTCTTCGGTCTGGCCCAGCTGCTCACAGCTTCCACTTTGGCTGGATCTACCATGATGCCTTCTCCTGAAATAATATGACCAACGAAAGACACCTCTTCCAGCCAAAACTCGCACTTGGAGAACTTGGCATAGAGCTGATGCTGCCTCAACGTTTCCAATACAATCCTCAAGTGCCTTCGGTGGGTTTGAACATCCGGAGAATACACCAAAACATCATCCACAAAAATAACCACAAACTGGTCCAAATAGGGCCAGAACACCCTATTCATTAGGTCCATAAAGGCAGCTGGAGCCTTCGTCAACCCGAATGGCATAACCAAAAACTCATAATGTCCATAACGGGTGCGAAAAGCTGTCTTCTACACATCTGGCTCAATAATCCTCAACTAATGGTATCTAGATCTCAAGTCTATCTTGGAAAACACTGATGCCCCTTGCAACTGGTCCAACAAATCATCGATCCTGGGCAGTGGATACTTGTTCTTAATAGTGATCTGGTTCAACATCCGGTAATCTATACAGAGCCGAAGTGAACCATCCTTCTTCTTCACAAACAGAACTGGTGCTCCCCAGGTGAAACACTGGGACGAATGAATCCCTTATCCATCAGTTCTTGCAGTTGATTTTGGAGCTCCCTTAGCTCAGCAAGTGCCATCCTGTATGGAGCCTTAGAAATAGGACCTGATCCCAGCACCAAATCAATCGCAAACTCCACTTCCCTGTGCGGTCGCATTCTATGTAATTCCTCTGGAAAAACATCGGGATATTCCCTCACCACCGGCAAGTCCTGAATCTTGACCATAGGCGAAGTAGAAATTGTCACACAGGCCAAATAGCCCACACTACCTCTCGCCAGATGATGATAGGCCTTGAGAGCAGAAACCACTTTCCTGGGCTCACCCAGTCTGGTGCCCTGTACCATACACCAGCCTTAGCCTGGACATTCTGCCAAAATTCTCCTCTTGGCACAATCTATCACAGCTGAATGCTGCGCCAGCCAATCCATCCCCAGGATAACATCATAATCCTGCATATCCATCAGGATCAAGCTGGCATGAAAAGTCCTGTCCCCCAACTGAATATCAACCGGTCTCAAGTACCTCCACGCTAGACTGTGTTCTCCCAATAGAGTGACCACATCTAGGTGGAATGCCAACCTGACTGGCCTAATCCCGATCTCAGAAGCAAACGGCTCGAAGACAAAAGAAAATGAACTCCCGAAATCGAACAAGACTCAGGCCATCCGATTGGCCACAAGGAAAGATCCTATAATCAACACACCATAACCATAATCATATTGAGAAATAATTTCAATTACACATAGGATCTATTATTACAGGACAAGACTTATCAAACTCAGCTGTGCTAATTCTCACCTTCCACCACATCTCCAGATGTACCAACACCTGGGGCAGCAATGGAGAACACTCTCCCCTTGGTAGGCTGACGTGGCGCATCACCCGCTGGTTTCGGCTGACTGGGACAATCCTTCTGGTAATGTCTGGACTTCTCACAGTTGTAGTAGACTACTCTGTCCAAATTCCTTTGCCTTTACCAACATTGTGCCGCTACATGCCCCATCTTGCCATAGACATGACACGGTCCCATCTGTGGGCCACTGTTAAACCCAGCATGGCTAAAACCCATACTTTCTTCTCTACCCGACGTAGGCCGTTGCTTTCGCTTCTTCCCAGAGCTGCCAGAACACCCAAAACTTGGATGTAGTGCCTAATGGATGTAGTGCACAAATCAACGTGGGCCAGACCAAGGGTAAGGATTCTTGTTACGCATGGGAAATGGATTAGACACCCCCATGCGCCCGAAGAAATCGATATTTCTAGGTTTCCTGTTTGCTAATGATCTATTGTGCGTATGCTTATCTACTATGAATACACATGCGTAAGATGACTGTGAACATATGCCAAATCAAAGAGAGGAAATGAATAAAAGAAAAAATAATAATAATCCGAGAGACAATGTAGGCATTGCAAATGCCACTTTACTGTAAGCTCGTGGGCGATGAGAAAAATCGTGAAAATTGGGAATGCTCGGAAAGCATCACGTAAATTAGCAGGAACTTGATGAAATTTGAGAAAATCAAATTAGAGAAAATAATCGTCGTTCAGGTCAATGTCGACATTGTCGAGCTTGTTAATGTATGCCCTCGGGCGATGGAAATTCAAATCAAATCAAAATTGTGAAAGTTAGAAGAAATCCAAGAAACAATGTGAAAATCAAGTTTGAAACAAGTTGGAAATGTGTGCATGATGCAAAGAAGAAGGCATGAGAAAGTCTGCAAGAAATGGGGTACAAAATGTACAAAATGCATGTGTGAGTGAAAAATGTATATTCTAGGGGTTTTGTGCAAAATTCACATATTCTGAATGAAGGCTGAAATTCTAGGGTTAAATCAGCAAAAATACTTAAGAAAACACTCTTTATGCAATTTGGAAGAATTTAGGGGTTAAATGTGCAAAACTATGTATTTTTGGTCAAAATCAGGATTCCTAGGGTCCAATCTGCAATTTTGTCAGCAAAACATGTGTTTAAAATGTGCAAGATAATGGACATATGTTTGAAAACTTGAAATTTCAGGGACTATTCTGCAAATTTACCTCAAAAATCATGCATCTAATGTGAAATTAGTGAAGTCAGGTGTATAAAATGCAATTTTGAACACATCTGAGTAAATATTTGAATCTCTAGGGTTTAATTTGCAATTGTGCCAGAAAATCATGCATTCAGAACAATTTTAATAAAGTCAGGGCTTTTATGCAAAATACAGGACTAAAAGATGAATTAAAAGCAAGTCAAGGGGTTTATGTCAAATATTAAAGCCTGGAAAACATTAATAAAAAGATATAAGGGTCACACTACAATTTTCCAAAACAAACATTATTAAAATGATTTAAAAAACATATGCAGGGGCTTCAATGTAAGGAAAAAGGACCTAACTGTAATAAAAGTAAATATCATAGAGTTTATTCAAATGAAAATATTATTTTTATTTTATTTTTTAAAAAAAAAACATGCCACGGTCGCCGACGATGGAGTCCCGCTGTCGATGACCATTCGAGATGCCTTTCCAAGGCATCTCGATGCCTGATTTGGCATCAAAGCTCATTAGGAGCAAGAAAGGAAGGAGTGGAGTTCATCCGGTGCTTCGATGAAGCTTCCGACAGTAGGAGGTGGCTGTCCACCCCCCCCCCCCCCTCACTGTCAATGTAGCCCCGGTGACGGCGCCGAGGAAGAAGGTGGCTTTGGAGGCTGCGGTGCGGCACCTCTAGACTCCCAGAGAGTTGTGGACATGGAGAGAATGATTTTCCATCATCGAGAAGTCAGAAATATGTTGTTCCTTCACCTCTCGATCGAGTTTCAAAGGCTTTCCGGCAACGGCAACTGCAACTGCTGGGAGGAATCGGGGCTCGATTCATGACGTTAGAGCTTTCGGTAAGTTAGAGGAGTACTAGGGATTGTTTCCCTGGGTTTGGAGCATCGCTGCGAAGCGTGGAGCGTCGGATCGCATCTTACTATAGTCTTCTTCTCCGACGACGACGAGCGCGACTCTGGCAAACTGCTTTTGGTGGCTTCCAAAGGGCTTGAAGCAACGTCCAGAGGAGTGACGAAGCAAGGGGAGGTCCGCCTTAGGAGAATGGTGCGTGCCAGGGCACGAATCATCCACTGGATTCGTGCCCCCACCTACGTCACTGAAGAATCGTGTCCAGTGACCCCTGAAATCTTGATTCTGGCCAAGGCAACCACGTGGCACTGTTGGAATCGATTGGGGAAGAAGGAGGAGGACCTAAGGAATCAAAATTGAGGGAAATTAAGGTCTAAGGGGAGCTCACCTGAGCTGACAGTGAGGATGACTGCTAGAGTTCGTTGGAGGTCGCTAGAGGTCGCAGAAGATGGCCTGAAACCTGGTTTCTTCCTCTCTCCGAGCTTCCTCTCTGATCCTAGACCTCTTTGGTTGCTTTGATTGAGAGAAAATTCCTTGGTGGCTCTCCTCTCAATTTTTCCAAGTTTTTTCTCTCCTTTTTCTCCCTTTGCAAATGGGGGCTATTTATAGGCTTACAATGGCTGGGTAGGCTGTTATGGGTTGTTATGGTTAGAGTGGGAAGTAGTTAGGTTGTTATGGTGGAGTGGAAAGTAGTTAAGGTAGAGTGGGAAGTGGTTAAGGTTGTTAAGGTGAAGTGGGAAGTGGTTAGGGTTGTTAAGGTGGAGTGGGAAGTAGTTAAGGTTTGAGATTAGGATTTAAGGTTTGATTTAGGGTTTTGTTTAGGGTTTTGAATTAATCCTAAGGTTTCGGATTAGGTTTTGGATTTTGAATTAAGGTTTTGAACTAATCCTAGGGTTTTGGATTACTTCTAGGGTTTTGATTTAGGTTTTGGATTTTGTTTAAGGTTTTAAGTTGGTTGTAGAGTTTTGGATTAATTCTAGGGTTTTGGAGTAGGTTTTGAATTTTATTTAGGATTTTGAGTTAGTTTTAGGGTTTTGGTACTAGGGTTTCGGTTTAGAGTCTCATTGCAAGCATGTGGGGTGTCTACACCTACATTGTCCTTCGGATTATTTTCCTTATCATTTCTCTTTTATTCATTGTTTTCTTGGAGATTTGTCATGTTTTTGCATTCATTTAAGGCATGTGCATTAGAAGTAGATAGGCAAACACACACTAGATCATGAGCAAGCGGTTAACCTTGAAAGATCGAATTCTTCAGGCGTATGGAGGTGCCTAACACCTTCCCCATGTGTAACAAGAATTCTTACCCTTTCTCTGGCCCACAGTGATTTGCACATTATACCCATTAGGCATGAAGTACACATGTGTCATTGCATTGATTTCATTGGGTGTTTCTTTGTGTTTGGTTTTCCTCGTCTTTCCATTAAAAGACTAGGTGACGACTCCTTTTCCTTATCCTTTCCTTATCCTTCTTTGGTATTTCTGAGTTGAGTCTCCTTCCTTGGATTCACCATCTTCGCCGTGGCCATATCATATTTCCTCGTGTGTTTCCACGCACTGGGGAGTCGTGCAGGGTTCCCACCGGCATGGTCATACTGGGACAATGGTCTAATGTTCCTCTCTAGCTCAGCCAATCTCCAACACTTCGACCCTTTCTCTCTCTCTCTCTCTCTCTCTCTCTCTCTCTCTGTCACTCTTGTCGATAGTGGAGAAGGGAGGAAGAGAAGGAGGAGTGGAAGGGGAAAGGAAAAAAAAAAGGGGCGTGGGGGAGGGAGGAAGGCTCCAGAGCTCACCGCCACCAACTGCACTGCGTACAAGAGAGGAGAGGAAGTTGGTGGGGAAGGAGGAGGTAGTGTGCGAGGGAAGCTTTCGTCTCTCCTCCTTATATATGTGTAGTTCGATGTTAGTTATGCATGTGCACATTAATGACTCAAGGCACATGTGAAACAACCACACCTCTCTAGCTCCCCACCAACCACAAAACACGAGCACAACCACAACTCTCCACCTGCACCACCATGCATGGGCCAAGCACAACATAGTGCCTCCACAAAAACAAGACATAGAACAAGCTAAAAAATGGAGTCAAAGCACAAAATCACAGAATTACTGAAATAATCTTGTGCTAGTAACATTGCTCGCAATAAAATTCATTAAAAATGTATATTTACAAATGAATAAATTTTTGGATGTTATATCCTAATCACCTTACAAAAGAATTTCGCTCCCAAAATCACTAATAGGTGAAAAGATACGAATCCTGGACTAGGATGGCCTCCTTACGCTCTCAAGTGGCCTCTTTAGATCTATGATGCTGCCATCGCACATGGACAAGTAGAATCACCTTGTTCCGCAACACCTGCTTTTTCTGGTCGATGATTTGGATAACATCCTCTACAAAGGACAAATCCTCTTGGAGTACCTCCAGCTAAACTAGAATTACTTGAGATGCATTTGCCAAACACTTTCTTAGCATGGATACATTGAAGATGTCGTGCATAGATGACAACTCTGGTAGTAGATCAAGCCTATGTGTAACCTCACCAATCATCTACGTGGTGTGGTACGGGCCAATATAGTAGGGACTCAGCTTCCCATGCTTTTCGAATCTCATCACAACTTTGGTCGATGATACCTTTAGAAATATATAGTCTCCCATCAGAAATTCCAGCAGTCTTGGCCTTCAATCGGTATAGCTCTTCTATTGACTCTATGCAGCCACCAACCTGCTATAGATCAAATCCACCTTGTCTGCACGCAATCGTGCAATCTTAAGACCATGCAACTAACGTTTACCCACTTCGCTCCAACAAATGAGCGATCTGCATGGCCTATCGTACATTGCTTTGTATGGCGCCATCCCAATACTCGAGTGATAACTATTGTTGTAGGCAAACTCGATTAATGACAAGTGATCCTCCCAACTTTGTAGTAGATCTAGAGCGCATGCTATGAGCATATCCTCTAACGTCTAGATGGCCTTATCCATCTGACCATTCGACTAAGGATGGAATGATGTGTTGTAATTGAGCACTGTGTCGAAAGCTTCCTGTAGAGTCCTCTAGAACCTTAAGGTAAACCTTGTGTCTCTATCAAACACAATGGACATAGGAACACCATGAAATCGAACAACTTCTAACACATACAACTCTGTTAGTCGATGTATCGGAAGATTCACCTGGATTACCAAGAAGTGTACAGACTTGGTCAGTCGATCCACAATTACCTACATGATGTTGTTTTTCCTTTTGGTACACGTCAAACCAGTCACAAAATTCATATAAATGTGTTCCCATTTCCACACGAGGATGTCTAAAGGCTACAAAGTCCCTTCAGGTCTCTAGTACTCTGTCTTGACCAACTGGCAAGTCGTGTACCTCGCCACATAGTTAGTAACATCTCTCTTCATACGAGACCACCAAAAGTTCATCTTCAAGTCCTACTATATTTTTGTACTCCCTAGGTGAATGGTGTACCTAAATCGATGAACTTCATCCAATAATCTCTGCCTGGCCTCATTATGTTGTAGCACATATAGGCGCAAATCATATCTCAACTCTCCATATACCCCAACAGAGACATGAGGCTCTTCACATACCTCCAACTTCTCAAAGACAACCTAAACAAAAGGATCAAGCTAATGACAAGTAACAATGAACTCCACCAACTTAGAATAGATAGATAGGTTGGCCACACAAGCGTGATTAACTCATAATTCATGCATATTTTATTTCCATATTTGTCTATTTTGTATATAAAAAATATTTGAGGTGTTTTGTGCAATTTTGCGGAACTTGAGGGCTTAGAAGGAATCTTCAAAAAATAAGGGGGAAAAGAATAATTATGCCAGAAAGGAAGAGATTTTTTTTGGAAAATTCTAAAGCTATGTTAAGAGGTCAAACACATATTTTCCATGTGCCTAAATACTGGTAAAATATCAGTCAAGCTGTGGAAAAAGTCAAAAAAGATCTTAGATGACATGGACATCTCCTAGGCGCCTAAATGCAGATCCGATGCCTCCCAAGTACATGCACCAGATATTTTTGACTGTCTTCTTTGAATAAGATTCTCACTTGTAAATATCTTGTATTCAAAATTCAAGATTAAATTTTGTACTCAGATTTGTCTCTGACATAAGTGAGTCCTTGTAAGCCTATAAAAGGACTCCTTATGTAGATCTATGGAGCCCTAATCTAGGTTTTAGACTTTCTTTTTTTCTTGTGTTTTGAGAGATCCTGAAGATTATCAGTGTAATCTCAGGTTCCCTTCAATAAAAAGTTTTTTTATTTAATTATGTCTTCTCTTTCTCCTACTTCTCCTTCTTTTATTTTAAAGTTTAATGTTATCATACTTGGCTAATCTTCTAAATCTAGGGCAGAGATGAAGTTTATTTAGATTGAGATGTGTGATCATATTTTTTTTCTCTTTCTCCTTGTGTTTCATGCAATGAATATGTGGGTTGGATGTATATTACATAGATCATTCAATGAATCGAAAAACTTTGATTGATTAACATTGATTTCATCTTTTTAGTCTATACTTAGGGAAGATTTAATTGGAGGTAATGTATATAATCTCAATTCCATCATATGTTTTCTGATTGAATTTGATTTGTATGTTTTTATTCCTTGACTTGATAATTTATAGTGCATTGCATATAAATTATACTTGTTAAGATAAGAATCATTAATTCAAGTTACTTAGATCAATAAAAGGGGAAGAGAGTAAACATGATCATGCATTCTTAATTCTATATAAATGGATTCGACACCCTAGGTTTTAATTTATTGGATAGCATTCTAATAATCTAGTGTTAGATTTTCCTTTTCATATCAACTTTCTCAACTCCTTGTTTTTAATAACTGGTAATAAATCTTTGATTCTAAAACACTTTTCTCTGTGGGATCGACCCGTATTTTCCACGTACTACATAGTATGCCATGCACTTGCGGTAATTAAATAAGACACATCAAAGCGCCAACCGTTTTCTAACCTTGTCTCTTGGGCTTGCAACCCGCCAGATACTCCAACATGGATTAGGCTCTAAATCACCCGTTTCTTATGAGAGAGAGAGTGTGTATACATATGCTAATCTTAATTCTTGGACCCATGTTCCTAAGGTCAGGGTTTTTAAGTGTGTCTTAATTGAGATTAAGTGAGATAAATATCCATTAAGTCTTTTTATAATTTCAAGGGTTGGAAATTCATCTCGTAGTGGGTTGTGAGGCTTTTCTGCTTGAATTGAGGAGGATTCTATTTGACTTGGGTTTTGCATCTATCATGAATAGGCTTTTTAAATAGTATATTCTCAACATGACTTTTCAAAAGGCTATTTAAGCTTTCAACTTTAACTAGCCATCTCAAAGACAATATCATGATTGCTAGTTTTATGTAATTTTTTATGTAGTTATTCATGTTACTTATTTACCGTTAAACTCTTTAATTTAATGATAATGATCATCTAGTGTTGACCTCGTTCCATGACGTGGCCTGTAGGAGGGTCAATACACCAATATTAGACAAGTGTAGGGATTTGGTAAGTAAGTCTAGACTATAAGAAGAAAGCTCTAATTTGATTGGTTGTGGTGTTTTGTCACTAAACCCTAGCTCAATGCAGGTGTCTGCATTCCATAATGAGGTGTCTTGTGATGGTCAAAGTCATGTTCAAGTGGTGATTTGATGTACAAAAAGAAATTTTCAAGGTTATTTAAGCTTTCGACTTTAATTATCCACCTCCATAATAATAAAATGATTAACTATTGAAGTAGTGGTTTGTGTTACCTATTAATTGTAAAGACCTAGGTTTGAAAGGGTGTCAATAATCTAGTGTTGACCTTATGCCATGTTATGGCTTGTTGGTGGGTTAATACATCAAAAAGTAGTGTGGTGCATAATTTATGGTTTTAATAGGGATTTAGGGATTGTTTGTGCCAAGGAATTCAAAAGAAAGGAAAATATAGAGTTAGAAGGAAAAGAATGGAAAATGAAACTATGGGATTTTTTTTAACTCCAACAAAGTGTTTGTGTACATGTATAAAGGGAAAATATTTTTCTTTCAAATTCCACCTTTATGGGTGGGAAAGGAAATGAGACATTTTAAGCTTATATTGAAATCCAATGAAATTCCCTTTCCAACACAAAATGTGTACAAACACCATGATTTTGAACACACTTTTTGGTCAAAAGGAAAATAGTTTCCTTTCAATTTCAAGTGCACAAACCCCCCCTTAATTGCTATTTTAATATTCTAACAACACTTCAATTTGAGATGTTTATTGAACCTTATGCCTTATGTAAATGTATTTATACCATTTTTTTTACTTTCCCTATTTGTAGACACTCCAATTTTGTAGGTTGAAAGTGTAGTCGCTGGGCTTTCAATCACCAATGATCTCTAACCCTAATTGAATCCATTCAAAGCCCACAAAACCCAATTTAGCCTACCTTGGCCCATTTAACTCATTGAATGGCCATTTAACTCATTGAAGGCCCATTTAATTCCTTAAGGTCCACTTAAGCCCACTTGGGCCCACAAGACCTATTTAGGCCCATCACAACCCATTCTAAGCCCATGTGAGCCCATTTAATTCATTTGGACCCATGAGAGCCTACTTTAGGCCCACTGTATACATTCCAATTTTCTGATTTTGGAGATGTGGTGGCTGAGCTCTAACCCTCATTGGGCCCATTTAATTCATGGAAGCCCACTTGGGCCCATGAAGGCCCACATAGGCCCATTAAACCCCAATTGAGCTTACTTGGGCCCACAAGACTTGTTTAGGCCCATTAGCCTTTCGTGGGCCCATTCAATTCATTAAAGGTTCATTTAGCCCATTTGGGCCCATGGGGGCCCACAAGGCCCACATAGGCCCATTAAGCCCAATTGAGTCCACATAGGCCCATTAAGTCCAATTGAGTCCACTTAGGCCCACATAGGCCCATTAGGCCCTTTAGGCCCATGAAAGCCCATCAAATCCACCAAGGCCCATTAAGCCCACTTAGGCCCATGAATCAACCCATCATTCAACCCATTTCTTCTTCTTCTTCCAAATTAACCAAGCCAAAAAACCATGATTCAACCCATCATTTCCCTCCTCTTCCTCAACATTACCAGCCAGTAACAACCCAACCATGTCCAGCCCTTCTCACCAAGTTGACCAGCCTGTTTCACCAAGCTCAAGCCAGTGTCGCTGGATGCGTCGTTGCAAGCTTGGACAGCCGTTGATCGCTGTCGGCGCGTGGGTAAGCAAGATGGAGGTGCGTGGGGGACAGCCGTGGTGCTGGTTTGTTATGAGATGTTGGTTTCTATTGCAGTTTGTTACAGGTGTCGTTCTGGGTTGTTGGGTTCACCTATAAAGGGAGGTAGAGGTAGTGATTTGCAAAAGACTGGACCGCACGAGAGAAAGCTGAGAGCAAGGGAGAGAGGAGCAGAGTGCCAGAGCCATCGCAAAGAGGAGCGACAGCCGCTTCCAGAACTCCGGCGAGGCTTCTCCAGCCAAGTACACCCCTTGATCCCTCCTAGCTTTTAAATTCTTAGTCCTCTAGGTCTCCTTCTCTTCCTGGAGCATTTCCAAGGGATCCAGAGTGATCCCTTGGCCAGCGGAGCTCCGTCGTACCCCGTCGTCGCCGCTCTCCGGCGACAGAGGTGGGGGGCGGCAATCCAGAGAGTCTCCTGGACCCCTAAGCCCTCTCTCCTCCTCCTCTGGTCATCCTCGAGCTTCTTCGTTCCTTGGATCGCCGCTCCATCGCTCCCTACAGCCCCGTACGAGATCGCCGGAGAATACGCCATTCCCACTATCGCTGGAGAAGACGATCGGAGCCAGAGAAGACGTCGCGCCTCCCGTATCTCCAAGCCACTCCGAGCCTCCAGAATCACTCCACCACCTCCCGCGATCACTCTGGAGCTGCCGCTGGAGCATCGCAGCAACATCGTTCACCGGAGGAGGCCACGGTGGTGACAAACGGACCATTTCCTAGCTCCATTAGCCTCCACTCCGCACCAGAGAAGCGTGGAAGCTCCCTAACGCTCCACGATGCCCCCACAACTGCCAGATCGTCGTGCCGCAGCCCCAACAGCCCTCCTTCTTCCCCGACACTGTCGCCAGAGCACCTTAACGGTGAGGTAGGTGGGAGGCTTGTTCCCATTGTTAGCTGCTCGATCCACTCCAATGGATCATCTCCCTTCACCTTCTTCTTGCCTCCCATGAAGTCTGATCTAAGATCAGACCACAGGAAGGCCTTGTTTGCCCCCTCCGGCGGTCGACGGCGGTGACGCCGGCGACCGTCATTTCTTTTTTTCATTTAAAAAATAATTTAAAACATTTTATTTGAATAAAATACAGAAACATTGTTTTTCTTTCATTTTGGTCCTTCTGGCATTACTTTTAGGTCCTTTTATTACGTATAGGTCCTTCAGTCATTTTTCTTAAATCTTTCGAATAAAGTTTTAACTGAAAATATTACATGTTTTACCCTGAACGTTTAAAATAATGTTTTCTGAGTTTAAAACTTTAATAAAAGCCCTCTAGAGTTTTTTAAATGTATTTTGTTTCAGACAAATTGCATAGAAGACCCTGGATTTCCTTGGAATCTTTCTGACAATTTATTTTTATTGTGAAAATTGCATATCAGACCTTACACTTCTCAAAATGTTTCTGAATGCGCATTTTTGATGGTTTATTTGCATGTAAGCCCCTGCATTCTTCTGAAACCGCTGGAAAGTTATTTTTGTTGGTTAAATTGCACCTTAGCCCACATGATTCTCTGAAACTTTTCTGGAAGTATGTTTTTGCTGGTTAAATTGCATTTAAACCCCTGGACTTTATTGAAACTTTCCAGAATGTACATTTCTTTGGTTTATTAGCATTTAAACCCCTGAATTTGTTTTAAAACTTCTCTAAAGCATGTTTTCTCAGGGGAAATTGCACTTTAACCCTCTATCTTTATTGAAATTCTTCTGGATGCTTTATTCTGGCGGACAATTTGCAATTTAGTCCCTGTACTTCATTGATATTACTCTGATTGCCTATTTTCAGGAGTAAAATGACTGTTTTGCCCCTGAAACTTCCTGGATCTTTTCTGAATCATTTTTCTTGCATATTTTACCCTGAATTTCCACTAAATTGTTTTAAATGCATGTTTTAGTGGTAAAATTGCATTTTAACCCCTAGGAAACTTCATTTTGACTAGGATTGCACACATTTGCACATTTGACCCTAGAATTCTTGATACTTGCATAGAATGTGTTTTCCTATGTATTTTTGATGACTTGGGCTTAAGAACTTCAGTTTTTCTCAGAATTTGGGCATTTTACACAAAACCCCCTAGACTTCTCATATTTGCATTCACACTTGCATTTTGCACGTTTTTTCACATCTTTTTGCACAGATTTTCTCGTCTTTTCTTCCCAACTTTGTGCACACTTTTCCTAGCTCGTTTCCAACTTGGTTTTCTCCCCGTTTTCCGGATTTTCCCCGATTTTTCGTGGTTTTGACTTGTTTTGGTTTTCCATCGCCTAAGGGCGTATAGTAAAAGGCTTCATAAAGCCGACATTGTCCCCAAATGAGGATTATTTTCTCCTTTTGATTTTCTCGGATTTATCCTAATTTTCGCTGATTTGCGAGATGCTTTCCGAGAATTTCTCAATTTTCACAATTTTCCTCATCGCCCAAGGGCGTACAGTAAAGCGGCATTCTCAATGCCTACATTTGACCCTCGGATTAACTTTTCCCGTTGTTTCATTTCTTGTCTCTTTAATTTGGCATGTTTTCAGTCATCTTCATGCATGAGCATATAGAATAAGCAAGCATACATTTAGCAGACCATTGACAGTAGGAAACCTAGAAAGACCGAGTTTTCTCAGGCACATGGGGGTGCCTAACCCCTTCCCCATGCGTAACCAGAATCCTTACCC
>JAMKQA010026443.1:0-11143 GCA_024699735.1 Posidonia australis
ACATGGAGAGAAGAGGGAGGAGTTCTCTCCACACAGATGGAGACAAAATAGGGCTACATTATGCAAAAGAGGTTACATATTCTGTGCCTTAGCCTTCTTAAATACTAGGGCACCTAACTGGTCAAATGACCAAACTAACCCTAAACAAAAATATAATTCAAGACATATTTACAACACATACCACCATAAACATTGCATATTTTCTAACTTGTTTGTTTATGTGCATAGGTTTCTTGTCTGTGTGAGTTTCCTTAGCCTGAGCTCGAGACCCTTCCTTTCACTGACTCTATTTGCGACCCCCATTTCGACCGCGTCTCCCGAGTTATTCGTCACTTCCGACGATAGCTCGTCCTAGGATTCATCCTCTTCTTCCCAGCCGCAGTCTGATCCTTACTCGCTCGCAATCCACCATGGCCCAGCATGCCAGCGAGCCCCTTTCCTCTGCTGTTCTGGAAGAGGTCCTCGTCTCGGGGTACTCTTCCTTTGTGTCTGTTCCAGTCATCACCGCTGCCTCCATTTTTGCCTTGGCTTCTGGAGGACCTCCACCACCTCATTTCTGTGTCCCTATGGCAACCCCGCCTTCGGGACCACCTGCCTGGTCTTCTCATGCTGTTGGGGCCACAGCAGTTGAGTCTGTTTCTCCCCAGGGCTATGTGTTTTCCAGCCCTCCTCCAACTGCGGTTGTTTCAGTAGTAGCCACCCCCTAGTTCGGACAACTGGGATCTTAGCCTCCTGTTTCCTCCCCTGGCTTGCCTCCATCCTTTGAAGCCACCAATGACGATCCCGTCACCGCGCAACTGCAACAAATGTCGGCCCTCATCCAGCAGTTGCAGGGATTGGCACTAGCGCTCCAGCCCTTTTCAGCTCTGACCTTTCCAGCTCCCGAGTTGCCTGTGCAACCGGCCTTAGGATCACAGTTTGCACCCTCTGCACTCCCTCCACAGCCGTCGCCATCTCTCGTCTCTCCGATAATAGGGGTGTCGACACTACCTTTTATTACACCTACACAGCACCCATCACAGCATGCATCCCTCCTATCTGGTGGCCAGCCTCCTAGGCCGGCGGGAGCACAGCCCTCCGTGAGCATTGTACCGGAGACCATTTCGGTCCAACAGCTCTTGCTCCCACACTCTGCACCACTTGTTGCACCACCCCCCTGTACTATCCTCACCCTTGTAACAAAAGGTTCATCTTTTATCCCACAGCACAATGCACCCACGCATGGGTACACTGGCCATCTTGCCGTAGCACCAGACGGCAAATGGTAGATCTGGAGGAGCCCTTAGGGGCGACCCATACAATGTACGTGGTACCCGCCTTTGCTGCACAATCGACAACTGCAGTAGCTCCGGATGCTCTCCTCGCGAGAGTAAATGATCTAGAGCGCACTCTCCGACAAGTGCAGGGCGGGAACCGTCGATCCTACCAATTCCGGGACCTCTGTTATTTCCCAGAGGCGACTCTCCTCCTGAATTTCCAAATCCTGGAATTCGATAAATACAATGGTAGGGGCTGCCCAATTGCCCACCTTAGAGCGTATTACGGAGACCTCGCCCAGCTCCAAGCTGACAAAAGGTTATTAATCGGCCTACTCCAGAAGAGTCTTACGAGGCCCGCGTTGAAGTGGTTCACTTCCCTCAACATGGCCACCATCAAGACTTGGGATGACCTTACGCAGGCGTTCTTGGAACAGTATTCCTTCAATCTCGACCTAGTCCCCAAGCGGGAGGACTTAGTCGCTATCAGGCAGAGGCCCCAAGAAACATTTGGGGAGTATGTTGGATGATGGTGTTCCTTGGCTTTGCAAGTCAAAGATAGACCCTCCGACGAGGAGTCTATCGAGATTATAATCTGAGGAGCACAGCCAGCAGTCGGGGCTCTGCTTAGCATTCAACCAATCACCACCTTTTCTACATTGCTTCGGACGGGTGCCCGTGTTGAGAGCTCACTGTGCGACGGCAGTTTTCTAGCGCTCTCGGCATTTGCCAAACAGGTTACTGCCTCACATAGTGGCCCTAGCAGCAACAGCAATAGCAACAACAATGCCAATCCACCCTGGAGGCGGGATCCCTCCAAGGATGCAGTTTCTTACATTAGATCCCTTGCTGCACCGACAAATGTCCATCCGCCCCCTCAGCATCAATTAGTTGATGCACCCACGCCTACACCTAGAGCACCTCATGCACCACACATCACTCCTACTGCCACTCCAGTCTATCCTCCCCCTCAGGTGGTGATGCGCCCGCCATTGGCACATCTGCAGCCATGGCGGCAACGCCATGACAGGGGCCACTATACCCCTTTAGTGGAACCATTGAGCATGGTAATTCCTAAAGTCGCATCCCTCCTGAGGCTACCTGAGGTGCGCCCGCCACCAAGTCCGCTTCTTGCCTGGTATAACACGAATGCATTTTGCAATTTCCATCGAGTCGTAAGTCACTCGACGGATAATTGCTTGACACTAAGGAACGCAATCCAGGACTTGATTGACCAGAAGGTCATTGTGATTAATACACAAGCGGCAAGCCCCACGCCCACATCAGCAGCCACACCAACACCACTGGCACAACCCAATATAGTTAGCCAGCCTTTACTCCAACATTCAGCCCCGGGAGTAGCAGGCCCCCTCGGGAGTCAACTCCATCTTTCTCGTTAATTCTATTTGACCTTTTTGTCATGTCAATCTTATTCATAATGTTTTTTCCCCTTTTCCATGTCAGTTGTATTTATCCTTCCTCGGTGATTCCGAGGAGTCTTTAATTTGATTCATCCTAAAGTCAAGGCAGTCTACGCTCTAGCTTCAAACTCTTTGGTATTCTGTGTCGTGTCAACCAATTTGAGCCAATTAATCTCATTCCCGCTCTTGAGTCTGTCAGCCACTGGCCGTTCACAACAACCCTTGCCTGATGGTCAAAAATTTGTGTCGCAACTGGGATATGAGAAAGGAATCCCTTGGGCGATACGACCAAGGAACCGTCGAGCCGATCAAGGCGGAAGAACAGAGAGAGCACGAAGGATTTGGGATACGAGCGTCAGAACTAGCGGAAGAGATCCCCATGCTTCGGTAAGTCCCTAAGGATGATTATTTCCCGCGATTTAACTCACTTTACCAGTGCAGGCGTATTGAATCCAAACCAGAGTTTGTTCATAGCCTCAATATCATAATCACCAACAGTTTTTTGAAGATTTTTTCTTGAGAACGGTCACTCAGAACCGTCAGCAGCGCATCAGGCAGTAGTAGTGCAAGATCTTGCTCAAAAGGCAAACATAGGGAGCCTAATAGATGATAGTTGGAGATCTAGACATTTTTACTCCAAGAACAATCAGAGGTGCTCACAGGAGACTTAGCAGAGCACGACAGCATCAGGGAGGCGAAAGCAGTTACCTCGCCACAACAGCCAGAATCACCAGGACCAAACTTCAACCATGGTCCTTCAATCAGAAAGAGAGTGTGCTAGACCAATGGTTGTCGCCCATCAGCATCTCCTAACTAGAAGTACTATCAGCGATCGTCGGCCACGCCTGAGCCTTGCAAAGCATTCCATTGAAGGCCATGCATCTCTATGTTTTTGCTTACTGCATCGCACATCACATAAATTGTGTCAAGTGCATTGTACTTTCTTTTGGTATTGTAATCATAATATGAACATTAGCATAACCATTGCCCGATGAGAAAAATCGGAAGCCAGCCTGATTAGGAAGAGTCTAGTCCTCCTCACGTGTTACTACTCATGAGACTGAGGGTGTGAGGGAGCGATTATTCAGTGACATGGACGAAATGCACAGATTCTCGGGGGACCTACATCTCCAGAGGGAGGAAAAATGTTAGGTCCAGAGAGAGTGCGAGTAATAAAGAAAAATACAGACTCTGGAGCACAAAAGAAAATAAGGAGACAGAAGTAGTAGACAGAAGTTAGCTCCACTGAGAGAGACATACAGGACAACCATATTCCTCCCATATAACTTGGAGAGGAGTCGGAGCATACACCAATAGATCCTACATTTGCAAAGGGACTAGCCACCCCTTTTATATCAAACAGAAAGAGCAGCCACCCCTCAACTTAGGTGTTTATTACCTCCAAGCAGGGATAAAGTAAGTCAATATGCCTTTGAGGGAGAAAAAGAAATATGAATCATTAAAAGAGTAGGTGTAGGGCCCTAAGAATTTGACATGGAGTCCATGACATCTAAAGGAGAGCTACAAATAAACCTAAGTGTCTAGGTTAGTGCTACGTGAGTTGAGGACATTTTTACTTCTTATGGCAGGCAATACAGGCATCCTCGGCGCTGAGGGCATATCTTCTATACATAATGCATAAATCTTACTTCCATCTTATAAATCTTGCATAAATCTTTTGGCATTTAGCATTGGGGAGTTCACCACCTTTGCACTTTGCATTTGCTTTGCAAGGTATTTGCCCACGTTCCAACCAGGGGCATGCCAGCTGCCTTTTGAGTTGGAATTTTGGCAAAAAGGGATCTTCAACCAGGGGCATGTTAACTGCTCTTTGGTCGGAGTTAGGTCTTTGACTAGGAGCATGCTAGCTGTCTTTCTAAGTCAAGAAGATTATGGGGACAGTACTACTATTGGGAGCATGCAAATGAGGCTTCTCACAAAGCACTTCGGGATAAGCCTGTCAGTTGATGCAACACAGGAGCATAGCCGTCACAGCACATGAAACCGGCAACTGACATGTATGGCAATAGCCCACAGGTCCGACGGACTTCTTCCAAGGCAAGAGTGAAAGGCAGGGAAGGTGGGTTTCCAGAATCTAGCCACAGCACATGACAAGTTCACTTCAACTGTGGCAATATTAAACAACAATGAGGATAATATGCTTCAAACACGTAGTTGCTCGCGGTCCTCAGTAAGTAATACACCAAACCATGTTTGCAGAACATCAGAACAATGCTTGGATATCCCTACACGACACATGGGCTAGCAGATATGACAGTTATCCATTGGGCCCCATCACATACAAGCAGTACAAGTATCTTAATTTCCAAGGTCCAAAGCACAGAGTAGCTGCAAGAAGTGCATTGTTGTCCTCAGCACCCTGTAGTTGGCAAAAGGCAAATGTCAAGAAAAGCCAACATATAATCTTCAAACATTCACTAAATGGGTAGCTTGTAGAAAACCCATTTACACTACGAAGCATGCAGAATAACCCGTAAAGGGTGCGACATATCATATTTGAGCAGAAGCCTACAGGCACCCAACGGAATATCAGATATCATGGCACAACAACAATACAGCAACCAGATATGTCCAATTCCGAAGAATTGCAGATATGCCCCAACTTTTGGGAAACACGCAAACAAAGCCAATTCAAATCGGCATTCTATCAAGGTTCCTCTAGAGGATATAGCACATGCATCTCAGCAAGAGCACCAGTTTCCATGTCACAGAGCCAACAGCAAGCAGTTCTGCCCTCCCCACACAATTGCAGCCAACTTCCTTCCTAGGGGACAATCCAGGGTTTATCGCTTTTGTTTTTCTGGGTTCTCGCTCTGGGCAGACAAGATCCATCTATCCCTTCTTTGCTTGGATTTTCGCGGGCGCGAAATCCTTTTGTTTGACCTTCGACAGGGCGGTCAAGGTCCTTTTTCTTTGCTTTTCTTGGATTTTCGCAGGCGCGAGATCCTTTTCTTTGGCTTCTGACCGGGCGGTCAGAGTCGACCTTTGACTAGGTGGTCAAGGTCTTTTCCTTGTCCTTTTCTTTGGCTTCTGAACGGGCGGTCAGAGTCGACCGGGCGGTCGAGGTCATTTCCTTTTCCTTTTCTTCGGCTTCTGACGGAGCGGTCAGAGTCGACCTTCGACCGGGCGATCAAGGTCATTTCCTCTGCTTGGATCTTCGCGTGTGCGAAATCCTTTTTCTTGGCTTCTGACCTGGCGGTCAAAGTTGACTTTCGACCGGGCGTTCAAAGTTGACCTTCGACCGGGCGGTCAGAGTCGACCTTCGACCGGGCAGTCAAAGTTGACCTTCGACCGAGCGGTCAGAGTCGACCTTCGACCGGGCGGTCAAGGTCATTTCCTTTGCTTGGATCTTCGCGTGTGCGAAATCCTTTTTCTTGGCTTCTGACTAGGCGGTCAGAGTCGACGTTCGACCGGGCAATCAAGGTCATTTCCCTTGCTTGGGCTTTCGCAGGCGCGAAATCCTTTTCCTTGGCTTCTGACCGGGCGGTCAGAGTCGACCTTTGACCGGGCGATCAAGGTCATTTCCTTTGCTTTTCTTGGATTCTCGCGGGCGCGAGATCCTTTTTCTTGACTTTTGATCGGGTGGTCAGAGTCGACCTTTGACCGGGCGGTCAAGGTCATATCCTGCTCCTTGGATTTTCGCATGCGTGAAATCCAGCTTGTTGACTTTGACCGAGCGGTCAATGTCATTTGCCCTCTTGGATTTTCGCGGGCGTAAAATCCAGCTTGTTGACTTTGACTGGGCAGTCAATGTCATTTGCCCTCTTGGATTTTCGTGGGCGCAAAATCTAACTTGTTGACTTTGACCGGGCGGTCAATATCATTTGCCCTCTTGGATTTTCACGGGTGCGAAATCCAGCTTGTTGACTTTGACTGGGCAGTCAATGTCATTTGCCCTCTTGGATTTTCGCGAGCGCGAAATTTAGCTTGTTGAATTTGACCGGGCGGTCAATGTCATTTGCCCTCTTGGATTTTCGCGGGCGCGAAATCCAACTTGTTGACTATTGACTGGGCGGTCAATGTCATTTGCCCTCTTGGATTTTTACGGGCACGAAATCCAGCTTGTTGACTTTGACCCGACGGTCAATGTCATTTACCCTCTTGGATTCCGTGAAATCCAGCTTGTTGACTTTGACCGGGCGGTCTATGTCATTTGCCCTCTTTGATTTTCGAGGGCGTGAAATCCAGCTTGTTGACTTTGACAGGGCGGTCAATGTCATTTGCCTCTCTTGATTTTCGTAGGCGCGAAATCCAACTTGTTGACTTTGATCAGGCGGTCAAAGTCTTTGGCTTCTCTCGGATTCCCTGGGCAGGAAATCCGGCGGCTTGACCTTTTGACCAGGTGGTCAGGGTCCTTGCCCTCCTCTCGGATTTCCCTGGGTAGGAAATCCGATGGCTTGATCTTTTTGACCGGGTGGTCAGGGTCCTTGCCCTTCTCTCGGGTTTCCCTAGGCAGGAAATCTGGCGGCTTGACCTTTTGACCGGATGGTCAAGGACCTAGCCCTTCTCTCGGATTTCCCTAGGCAGGAAATCCAGCTGTTTGACTTTTTGACTGGGGGGTCAAGGTCCTTATCCTTTCTCTTCTGAGTTTTCGCGGGCGCGGAATCCAGTTGTTTGACCCTCTGACCGGGCGGTCAAGGTCCTTTTTTCTCTCTTCACTTCTAAGTTTTCGCGGGCGCGAAATCTCTTTGTTCGCCCTTGGTTCGTGCAGACAGGGCCTTCTTGTTTGACAAATGGTATGTTTGTCATGCCCCTCTTTCCTTTGGGCTGGTATCCTCAACTGCTCGGTTGACAACCGTCATACTGTCTGGCGATCGGGATGACAAGACTTGATTGACTTGTCATATCCCGCCTCCTTAGGTTGATAACCTCAATAATCTGGCTGATGTGTCCGACAACTTATCATTTTCCTGCCAGTGGTTCCCTTTGTGTGTAGGATCTCTTTATCTTTTGCCTTAGTACTTCAGCATTAGCATCGACATTGCATCATCTTGCAAGCATCCACTCTTGTGTTTTATGTTAGCATCCGCTTTGCATCGGCTTTCAAGATCGACTCTTGCATTTGTTTTTCGCATTGGCATCACATTTCCAGCATTTAGCTCGGCATTCGCACGCATTTTGCATTTGCATTTGCATTTGGCAACAAGTCATGATTTTCGGTGCATCCACCGGATATGTGACTTACTGCCTACAGTAAACACCATCCTTCTGTAACCTCAAAATGGGGGTATCTTGTCATCCCTAAGCATCGGTCATGGTTCCTTTCGTCCCTCGACCTTGCTCAGGGAGGGGCATCTGTAGACACCCCGATTATGAGGTGATTCATTGATAAATTTTCTAGATATTGCTTTAGATGTGGCAAACCTAATCCCATTAGCTAAACCTACCATAAACCTATAGCAGGCCCGCAGCCCAATAAGAAATCCAGACAGGTAGGGGAGAGCACCAAGTTAGAGCACCAATATGGAGCACCTGTTGGGAGCACCGAGCAGGAGCACTACAGTGGCACACCTAGCTGGAGCATCAGATAGGCGCACCGATCTGGCGCACCTATTTGGCACACCAAGCTGGCGCGCAGCCACTTCTCAAGCTGCTGACTGCTGGCTTTCCACCTCCCATGTTTGTAACCTTTGCCAACGGATATGCCATGGAATCTTCCCAGGCTCTTCGTTTACGAGGCTACTTGTATTCTCTAGGAGTTACCTTTGAGAAATTCCTACATAAGGACATCCATAGGCAACCATGTGGGGACCCTTAGGATCTGACTTTTTAGAATCTGACCTTTGGAGCTGATCTTATCATCTTGAGATAGATCTAGTGCAAACTGCTGCAAGCCAGTCTCGTTTTCCCAAGCATTCCTTTGCATTTTGAAGAATTCCCAGCCCTTCCAAAGCAACAAGGGATCTTATTATCTTTGATATTTCAAGAGGGAACACCTTGGACAAGGTAAGTCCTCCATGCATTCCTTTGTTTTTGCTTACTTCCTACATTAGATAAAATATGTCGTGAAGCTGCGCAAGGTCTCCGCAGTACGCCTTCAAATGAGATATTGGGTAGCCACTACCATTATATCATTCAAATTCCGGGATGTGGAAATCCGATAGGAAAGTCGCCTTTGGAAAATAACAGAGGTCTCGTATGTGGTAGGACTAGTGTTCCCCGCCTTGTACTTGACAAAGTGCTCTTTCTAGATCGTCGATCCTTGCCAGGAGGGCGTCTTAAGTTGCTGCTAACGAGGCAGGAGCAGCTGATGCGGGTTCCACGTATGCTGTATGGGTCGCGCGTGTGCGCTCCTCTGGATCCACCCTAACGCCTCCCGATGTCAAGGCATAAGGGCCATCATACCCGTGTGTAGGTGCTAAGTGTAAAGATGTCATGCATGGATGAGCCTGATCCTGATGCAAAGGGAATGAATGCATTGCATGCTGTGTCGTGCAAGGTGCAGATTGAGGGAGCAATAGTTGCTGTACCGGTATGATTCCGGGCAATGAACTCGAGGCATACTGCTCCCTAGCCAGCCCAAACGGCTGGCCACCAGTTGATGGAGTCACATGCTGTGCATAGTGCAGTGAGGGTGCAGGAGGCAATGATGATGCACTCATCGCCGAAGCAGTGAAATGTTGAGGTGATGGTATGGGCGATAGTGTAGTGGGAGCCTGCAACGCTAAGGAAGTCTACATTGAAACCTCAGGGGTTAAGGGAAAAGGAGCAGAAGTAAGACCAGGATAGAGAGCCATGCACTGCAGCCTCCTCGCAAGAGTCATTAGATGCAGCGGTTGCATGGCAAAAGATTCACCAACGGATGAGTCAGAAGGCAAAAGCGAGAAAGGGACGAACCCTATGGCAGAAGTAGCCGCAACCGACTGAATTTTTGGAACAAGAAAGCCTGAGAAAGGAGGTGCATCTGGCACTTCCGGAACCTAGGTGGAAATCATCGCAATGGAATCGATGACAGGTTCCTGAGTGAAGAGTGCCTGCGAATGCTCCAAAGTAGGTACAGAATCTCCTTGAACTCCGAAAACGGAAAGTATGGAGGGAAGGAGAAACAACAGAAGTGAAAGATGGAGGAACCAAATCCAGAATTTCCTCCAGGACAACAACAGGGGGCTCACTGGTCGGTTGGGCCATGGCTGACCATGAGCAAAAATGAATGGAGCTGCAACAAAGACAAGCGCACGAGCTCTAAGACGAACAGCAGTTGAAAGTGACCAACAGCTCAGAAAAGGCAAGAGGAAACAACTGTGGGAAGCCGCCAGCAACGGAGACACTCGAGCTCCTAGTCGAGGACCTCGCAACAAAATACCAGAGAAAACAAGTATCAGAACCTGGACGACGACGCAAAGACAAATGCGAGTTGTTAAGGTTGCATGCCATGACACACAATGCAGATGAATGTCCTAAAATGCACTCTCTCACCATGCATGTCCCATATGGGGTTGACCACATGGGACGCACTTATGGGTTTGGGTTTTTCGACTCTGGTCAGAAAGTAAGGTCCTCGCTCTAAATCCTAGCCAAAGCGCAGGCAGTGAACGAGTGGTGCGTTAGTGGCCTCGTCTCCTGTAGTAGCATGGACCTGTACCCTCTACTAGCACCAACACGACCCCAGACAAGGGGGGACAAACTAACAACACGCTCTACGCCAAAGCTATAGAACGGGCTGCTAGAATCGTCTTTCGTAAACTGTGGGTAGACCGAGAGGAGAAGATGCATGCTTTTTAAAATGATCATTCATGCGATATGCTTTTGTGTCTTTTACTTGCATTTTATTAAACCAGAGGGGATTGTGAGCATTTGTCTCTAGTTATGCCTTATTAATTGTTCAGCTGAGTTTGTGTGTTTTATTTTGACTAGATAGGGAGGCAAACATGTCTCTACTCTCCTAATCATGGCAAATTTAAAAAGAAAGGGAAAAACACACAATTATGGCATCCAAACAAGTCAGACAAAAGGCATGATCATGGCATGTGCTGGTGTTGTGCTCAAGTAAGTGAATAAAACGCAAGTATCGACAAACAAAGCATGAATCAGGTCATGTGCATGTGCAGTGGCATAGCAATAGTGTAAAGAAGGCTAAAAAAGGCATGTTCAATCAAATATATACAAGCAAATATGAACAAACAAACAAGCATAATGCAAACAAACCAAAGACAAGTAGGGAAACCAGAACGAAAGCTAGAATCTGGTTATCCCTAGTGGAGTCGTCAGTTCCTGTGACCATGTCGGTGGAACCCTTGGCGCGGCTCTCCACCTACTCCGTGTGCAGAAACACACGAGGAGATCCGATACGGTCACGGCGAAGATGGTGAATCCGGAAGAAGAGAGAAGACCCGGAAACACCAAGGGAAGCAAAAGGATAAGGAAAGGAGTCGCCACCTAGTCTTTTAATGGAAAGACGAGGAAAACCAAAACAAACACAAGAAAATCAAGAAACAAAACAAAATG
>JAMKQA010026448.1:0-20202 GCA_024699735.1 Posidonia australis
AGTTTAAGAAGGTAAACAATTGCATACCCACACACACATGGTTGCATAACATATATAATTTATTGCATCATCAGTATTTTTTTATTATACAATATTGTTCAAGTTTCTAAATTAATAAATGTAATTTAGGATCAACGAAGACGACAAGTATCGCTTGACTTGGTTCCAATGGATGCAGTCCAAATGATTCATTATATTCATTTTCCAATTCACGAAACATTTTCAGTTCGTTCGTACATAGCGGTGATGGATTATCAATGGGCAGCTGGTCCTTCAGGGGACATATGTACAAAGAAATTTACGTGAGAATGCTGCAACGCAAGTATTAAGTTTGGCAATTCTTCTGGAACAATCCGGAAAAGTGTAGCACAACAAGCCATCCCAGTGCATGAAGTACGTATTTTATAATGAAATGAACAATTACCAACTAAAAAAAATATGTTTAGGATGCAAGCTATTTTGTTATGAATATTCAACTAAAATAAATATGAGTATAAATGTAAATGTGCAAAAGTTTTCAAGACCACATTGGACGTGACAACATATATATATATATATATATATATATATAGAAGTAAATTATCAGGTAAGGCTTATTCTTACTTTTGTTAGGTAAATTCCTTCATCATCTACCGTTGAAGACATATCCCATGATTGAGATTAAATCTAGATTTTAAATTAACAAAACCATCTATGTTGTAATAGTAGTTTTGTAATTTTTCATTTTCTCTCCATTTTTATTTAATTTCTTGTTTTATATGGCAATATCGGTATTTTATATTCATAACCTTTTATTTTTTTAGTTTTAATTTCAACTTTAATTTCACATTTCCTTGTTTTTGTTTTAGTATTGCTACTTTTTTATATATATAAAAGGTTATGAATATAAAATACTGATATTGCCATATAAAAAGGGAAATTAAATAAAAATGGAAGAAGAATAAAAAATTACAAAACTACCATTACAACATAGATGGTTTTGTTAATTTAAAATTTAGATTTAATCATAATCATGAAATATGTTTTCTTCGGTAGATGATGAAGGGCCTTTCTTAACAAAAGTAAGGACAAGCTTTACCAGATAATTTGCTTATATATATGCATATTTGTCTATAATAATGCATGATTAACATTTAGGGTACTTTGATTTTAATTATCACTTTTATGGTCACGTTTGTGATGGTTGTATAAGTTCTGTGTAATTTTTAAAAATTAATGTCAATTTTAACAAGTGAGCAACCACATTCGTAATGTTAGACATTTTAATTAGTTTAAGTATAATTTTAATATCTACATTATAGTCCTAATTTTTAAATCCTAACCCCTAATAACCTCAACCTTCAAGAAAACATATCTACAAAAAAAGGGAAACCGTGTATTCATGTAAGGAGTGATGAAATCTTCCCACAACACTTAAGAAGCTACATAAAATGCGATGAAATCCATTCCTTTCAGGTGATGCACATACACATTTAGTGTGCCAAAGGATACATACCTGGTCTTTGATATGCGATTTATTATAGTGTATGTGTGTGCATGGTGCATTTTGATGTATTATGCAATTGTTTTTACTTATCATATTCTTTAATCTATTATCGGAAAAATGTATATAGCATAATAAGCAAGTATATAAATTCAAAAACATTTAAAAAGAATAAGCATATCATCTTATTTGGAAGAAGACTCCATTACATAGTGAATTTCATTACAAGGTTTAAAGAAAAAAAAAAGACACCTTTCCTCAAAATCCCATATTGCAATTGAAATCACCTATAATTGGTTTTTTTTTTTTCGTATTAGAGTCAAATGACACTTACAGTCGTAGATTTTGTTGTTCACAAGTGCATGACGTTACTATGTAATAATGTAACAAACTTATAACAGTACATGTGTTCTTTATTGACCTTGGTATATAAATCTTTGTGCCTATTTTGTAATTTGTCCACTTTACAACAAATTAATTACAAATTTTCTTCCCTAATGGTAACATCACTTGATTATATTTGGAAGCTATAATATCCTTGGTCTGTATAGGACTTGTGCATATATCAATCACGTATAGGTTATGCATAACACTTGCGTGTGTTACAACCGTGGGTTGGGTGTGTATTTTGTTAGTTCAGAATCTAGAAATCATGTAAGTTTTGTATCAGGAATTGATTGCCATTTGAGTGTATTCTAGGTGAACAAAAACTGAATTACTGTGACATCTGTGCCTGATTATTCATTTTTAATTGTAAACCATGGAATTAATTGTAATATCGTGTAAAATGGTTTATTAATGGATAATCTATTGTTTCTTGGATGTGTGAGAGTTAGGTTGGCTTTCTGTGCTCCTGTTTGTGATTTAGGACCAATGCGGGATCCGATTTGAGGATGCATAGTTGCCTCGATTTACGTGCCCGTCTTTTCTTCCTTTTCTTCCCTTCTTTTTCTTTCTCTCCCTCAAGAGCCACACCCTTCCACCCTTCCCTGTCTTCTTCTACCTCTTCTCCCTCACACCCGTGCCACCAGCGACAACGGCCCGTGCCTCCCCGTCTCTTCAGACAGGATGGACGGCCGACGCCATGCGGGAGGAGGCGGAGATAAAGAGGAGGGAGGCACCGGGGGGGGGTTGTGGGAAGGAAAACGGTGAGAAGAGAGAAGAGAGAAGAGAGAAGAGGAGGAGAGAAAGGGGGCGTGCGAGTTGGGAGAGAGGAGAGGGCCAGAGTGTTGGGTGCATCCACTGGAGGCCGAGGATCGCCGATGCTCCGCCGAGGCTACGCCGGAGTGTGGTGGAGCTCGCCGGAGTTGCGTGGGCCGTCGGAGGAGGTACGCGACCCCTCCTTTCTTCCCATCCCTTATTTCTATTAAAATGATGAAAAATGCATGTAAAATCGTAGAAATATTGCTGAGAATGAGTTATGCATGGAAATGTAGATATCATGCAGTTAGGATTGAAATTTGTAGGAATATGCAAGATTTTGGGATGAAGGCTACAATAGCCATTTTTGAGCTTCATCCCTTTGTGATTTTTGTGTGGATTGTGTGGTTGATGAAATCATGAATGGTTTGTGGGGTTTTGAAGTAGACTCAAGGGTCTACACCCTGTGATTTATTGATACTTTGTGATGTATGTTTGGGGGGTCCGACAGAGGCTCCCACCTTTGGCCATTTCGTCGACCAAAACAGGGGAATGCCTTGGTTGCGGGAGATTCGGTATACCAAATTGAATTCGATATGCTGAAATCCTAACAGATTAAGCAAGAATACCTAGTTTCGGTAGGCCAAAATCATCCGGTCTATCGAATCAGGGATTTTTGGTATACCGAAAATGTTCGGTATACCAAACTTGAAATTCGGTCTGCCGATTTTGCCCTAGCCTTGATATATATAAATAAATGAGATTATAAAATGAAAAGAAAGGGATTTTAAATAGACAATAAGCATGTGTTAATGATGTTTTTCCTATGTAAATGACATGGAGGAATAAGGAACCCAAATGAGAGGATTTGGGCATGGCTTTGGGGTTTTAGACCCTATAAATGAATAAAATGGTTGATTGTGTGTGGTTTTGGGCATGAGACCCAATTGTGATTTTAAAACACATGATTTTCGTGAATTGAGTTGAGACCCCATTGGAGGGTCAAGGATTGCATGGAAACAGATTCCTATAATGAAAAAGAATGGAAATGGAAATGGTTTTAAAAAGGAAAGCTTAAAGAGTTTTGAAAATGAAATACTAATAATGTGTTAAGGAACCATGGGGGTTGGTGTCGACAACGTGGTGGGAGTATGAGACTCTAATAAAACCAATTGCCAGATACGACTGTGGTTGCTGAGCTTGGGTCTTTGAACCAAGTTGTTCGGGTCACAGAGCTCATGACGGTGTAGGCTTGAGCTTAGGTTATTGAACCTAGTTGTTCGGGTCACCAACGGTGTAGGCTGAGCCTAGGTTATTGAACCTAGTTATTCAGGTTACCGATGGGGCGTCAGATAAAGACGTATCCTCATGCATATATGAAAGAAATTGAGGCCGGTTGGCCGGGACAGTGGCATCTCGCACGGGGAAGTTCACCGCAACAGTGCAGGGAGGTAGGGGAAATGATATCCTCACCTACTGCTTGTGTGCCTGGTTACCCCTGATCAAGGTAACATCAGTAAAGAAAAGTGGAAATGAATAAGAAAAGAATGGGATTTTGAGAAATAAAAGGAATGTGGTTCGTCTGGGGTTGGACTTATGAATGATCCTAAAATCTTAGAATAAAACAAGAATTGTGTTTTAACCAGTTACCAACCAGTTTTTATGATTTTGGTTTTGAGCCCGAGAGGCATTGTGTTTTAGGCTGGATCTGGTCAGAGATATGAGTTTTGAAAGTTGTTTTAGTCTTGGATGAAATCCCAAGCAATCAAGAAGAAAGATGAGTTTTGAAAAGGAACATGGTTTTGGAAATGATTTCCAGAAATTTTAAAAGAAAAAGGAAAAGTGCGTTTTGAAAAGAGTATAAACTTGGGAACAGATTCCCAAATGATTTCAAAGGAAAGGACAAGGATGTTTTAAACTGGATCTTTAAAGAAAACTAAGTTTTATAAATTTAAAGTTGTATTTTTGGCTTCTCGCTATTTTGTATGTTTGGGAGGCATACTGGGTGACTTAGATGTCACTCACGCGTGTTTGTTTGGTTTTCAAGTGCAGTCGAGTCTCGATGCCAGAGTCGGAGCTTCTAGCCGCACATTGTTTCATGGAGGTGAGCCTTAGTTACAGTTATTTAATTTTACTTTAATTAGTGTAATTATGCTTATGATGCTATGATTTATGTAACATGCCCGGGTTCAGGGCGTTACAATTACCTATGATTGTAAGTAAATTTGTTGGATAATCATTGTGGACTTGTGATTGTCTCATTCTTTGGGTTTTTCCTCCATTCATGTTTGTCGTTTCTCTTATGTTGTCTTTGTTGTGGTAGTATTTTGGTGTGTTGTGACTCATGAGCATGTGGGACTCGAGGAAGAGATAAAATGTCAAATGACACAGTGTCACTTGTAATCTTTACGCAAAAGATTACGTGTGATTTTCCTTCTGGTCTTTAATCTGCACCATACCTCATGCACGTTTGCATCCGGGCATTGCAGAGGTTGTTGGTCGTGGATGATTATAAGAGGAGTAGGGAGGCGTCGGTTGGAGGAGGAAACAAAGAAGTAAGAAAAAAATAGAGGAGGACGAGAAACCAAAGTGCAAGAAGAGAGAAGGAGAAATATATGTATATAGAGAGAGGAAGAAGGAGAAAGCACGCTAGTGCATGTATGTGCCCTACCTTATTTTTCTTTTCTTTGTTATGCAAGAAAAAAATGATGAAAATATGTTGGTTAGCTTGTTTTCGTTGTATGGTAGAGCTTTCATAAGTTTATGGATTTTTTAGCAGATTTTTCAGTGATTTTTCATATGTGTGGTTACTATTCAATCTTTTGAGCTTCTTCTCTTTGGATTTTTATATCTTGAGCTACATAAGTCGGATTCTTATGATTTTTGTTCCAAATGGCAAAACACTTCAAGGTCTTTGTTTTGGTGTATTTTGTGGAATTTATGGTTACTCGTGGTGAGATCGTTGGTGGTCCCCAAATTGGACGATTGTTTTGGGTTACTATGTTTGCCTAACGCTTGGTCTGTTAGGGGTCAGCCGCATATTGGTACTGCGGGTTGGTCCCATGTATTGGTATTGCATTTCAGTACCACATTTTGGGTCCATACAGACCCTACTTTGAGGATGTTTGGGTTGCTCTCTTCAGAGGATTAAAATATTTTCAATAATACATTTGTAACGACCCCCAAGTCGCTACCACTAAACCTAACTACAACTTTCATTTAATTATTTGTTTTATCTTTATTATTAACTAGCAATTACACTAATGATGTAGCTAAGGCTAAGTACTCTCAATAGGAAATAAAACTAATAAACAACAGAAATAAACTAAACTAACACTCACCTGGATCTCTGATGTGTGGTAGTGTGACTCCTCCTATATGCACTAGCAACCAACAGCTACAATCTTGCACTTGCCAAAACACAAAAACAAAGCACACGTGAGTGACCAGTCAACGGTCACCCAGCACGCACTCCACCTACAACTTGGCAACCTATACCGAGGGCAACGAAGGACAGGCATCACACCCAGATGTCGACAAACCAAAAGGGCAATCTATCGACGCCTAGCACACAAGCATTAGCATCCCTCTCGGATGCCACAGCACCAAACCAAGCGGTCTACCATTGTCCGGCAGGCCACAAAATCACAAAACTATGTCTTTAAAACCATTCTTTTCTTTTCCTTTGCAAAGCCACGTGCGTGCACTTTTAAAACCTTTTATGCATGCCCAAGAAAGCTACTCTCGCCATCTTAAGCCCAAAACAATATGAAAAGCACTACTACAGGGACTTTGCTCTGTACAACTTGGTCCCCTCTGGAACCAAACACACACCAAGCCATGGAGCCTATGCTTCCAAAACAACGGAGCCACTGCTCCTAAACACTACGCCTCTATAGGTGCCAAAACCACGGCCTCCAATAAGCCTAGAGCCTAATTTTTCGAACCAGGACTCCGCACAAACAGTGTGTCGAACTGCCCGGCGCCAAGTAGACAACATTGGCCACTAGCAGTCCACCGAGGAGCGACCACGGCATCTTCACTGCCACGGTGAAGCCACCTTGTGCAGGAGCGATCACCGTCTCGCGATTCTCCCACCTGGAGAATCCTCACAAAGCCAACCCCTCTTCGGGAAGGTAGTCTTGTCTCTTAGGATGCTACCAGCTACGGGGCACGCGTCCCACCCGCACTAGCCACCACAAGATACGCCTCCTCACGGTGCCCTCCACACGGTGCTCAGGAAGGAGTCTCATACCTCCACATTCGACAACACCCTAGCCTCAGTGCCCATAGCGAAAGCAGGAGTATCATACCTCCCCGTCATGCCACGAAACACCTCAACTCGCGGACCACAACCCTAGCCTCGAAACGACAGTCAAGGAGTATCATACCTCCAAGACCCGACGAATCTCAACCTCAGGTATCTCGGCCCCCAACACAAACAGAAAACACCGGAAAACTCTTTCCAAAACCGTCCTCAAATATGAACTTTTCTCTTTCAAAAACTCTCTTTTTGGAAAATCTTTTCAAAACCATTAAATATCCTTTAAAACTCAAGAAATATTGTGCCCAATAGCGGTACGAAAACCAAAGGTCGAGAAACCACAAACAAAACACAGCTTCGACAGCTCTCCTGTCAGGCCCAGGTAAAAGCAACTTGGGAGCGTTTGGGTTCACGAGCACCACGCTCAACCCACGACCACCACCCAAGGAAACACCAACAGCAAAGCAAACACAACAAGAACTCCGCACTTTGGCACCAAGTGTGAGACACCTACTGGCTCGTGTCCCTAGGGAGCACAGCTAGATCGGCTTAAACACCTAGAACAGTGCCACTGAATACTACATTTAGTGCACCGCACACAAAACCACACAAATCCTAGACCTAGGGACACTATCATTATCGTTAAAGTTCAGTCTAAACCATCTAGGGAAAGAACCTATTATTTCTAAATCATATCATTTTTCATTCTACCCACGCCCCAAGTGGAATCTTGCCAATTCATTTTAGGCAAACCCTATAATTATTCTAATGGTTATCCTAATTATTTATTCCATTAAAGCCTTGGAAAACACCCCATAAGCCTTGGCCTACCAGCGCATGTGGAGCGCGTGCTTGGCCAGCGCCCCTGGCACTCTCTTCTGAACGTCAACAGAGCTTGGACCAAGGGCCAGAGCCACTGTCGAACCCGCGCATGTGGCCCGCGCAATCGGCCCGTACCCCCAATTTTCTGTCAAAATTCAGAAAACCGGAGACATGGGACCCAAATTCGCCCGAAGTGGGAGCTCCAATCTGACCCCTCAAACAAACACCAAAAAATTCCAAATAAAACATATGGGGTAGACGCTCGAGTCTACTCCAAAACTCAACAAACAAAATTGAAATCCATTCACCACAGAAGGAGATATGAATTTCCAAACATAGAGAGGTCAAAAAGGATCCAAATCCATCAACCACCATAAATGGCTATAAATGCCACAATAAATCTCCAAAAATTCCAAAATATATACCAATCATCCACACACATGCAATTCACACTATCATGCCCCTAGACATTAAATTGGACATTAAAAGGAAGCATAAGGGGTGCGTACCTCCACCGAAGACGCGACGGCAACGAACGTCGAAACGACAGGCGAGACGCGGTGCCTCCTCCCAGCCACGAGTAGCTCCTCTCCTCCTCCTCCTCCCTGCAATGGCGGTGAGGCAACGACAGGCTGGATGGCGGCAGTGGCACAACGGCAGCAGCCCTCCTCCTCATCTCTTTGCCCTCTCCTGAGCATCTCTCTCCCTCTCTCTAAAACCTCTCCCTCATCTCTCCCCCCTCTCTGCTCTCCCCCTCTCGTCTCCCTCTCTCTCTGATCTCCCTCCCCCTCATCTCCCCCTTATCTCTCTAGCATAACGGGGAAGAAAAAGGAGGAGGAGAAGAAGAAGAAGAAGAAGAAAAAGAAGAAGAAGAAGAAGAGGCACATGGGGGGTGGGGCCCGGGGATGAGAAAGAAAGAAAAGAAAGAAGGAAAGGAAAGAGAAAGAAGAGAAGGAAAGAAAGGAAGCCGCTAGCACGAAACCAGACCATGTGACCTTCTACGTCCACATGACTCGTGCAAACCGAGATCCGCCACCAGAGCATAGAGCAAACCGTCACAACTCGCACGAGGGCCAACACGGCAGTCGAACCACTCCACACCAAAAGGCCAGAAATCCACAATCTAAGCATCAGACACCACTGAGAACATGTCCTACATTAGGCATTAGGACCCTTAAAGCCTATCACGCCTGAATTTCACCTTAATTATTTGGCCAAAGCACCACTCCTAAAACCTGGGTCGTTACAGCCTAACCCTCTTAAAGGAATTTTTCCCCCGAAATTCTCTAGGCGAAACACCAAGGGTACCAGAATTAGGACATCTTCAGAACGACCCAGACCAAAAGCACAACGATGCCACCCAAAATCCACGACCTGTAGGAGAAATCGCCGCCTCACAGAGCCATTTCATCCTACTAGGTCCAGGGCTACACCAATGACTCAGCTCTCCTTGAGTTCGAACACCACTGAAATCTTGGATGAAATCCCTTCCAAGCACAAAACTCTCCACCCAGAGGCTCCAAAACAGTGTCTCTTAGAGTCACGAAACATCCACAACACCCTTAGAGACACGCAAACCATAGGACTGATCAAGTGCAACCAGCTCTGGCCACGCTTCCGCGGTGCCACTCTGATACACAACCTGGTCAACGACCACCGAACTCCACATCTTTTGCTCAGCAACAACTCTCATCACCCTGGAAAACCTCATCCAGTCCAAGGTACACAAGAAATCTGGCTACTGAGACACAACAAAGCTCTTCACGGATCTGGATTGCACCGACAGACTAGCCAACCATGTGCTATCTGTCTCCAGGAACTGCTTCCCAGATCGACACTCCACCAGATCCAAAGCACAACCTTCACTGTGGCCAACACCAAACACATGGGTGGACAATTCCTCCCGTGATTCTCCCAACTAGCAAGAACCACAAGACACCACGTTGCCTCATCGCAACAGGAACTTATCCCAACCTAAAAGGATATTTGGTGGACTCATTACCGCTCGCTGCGACGACAATCTTGTAGGTCTAGACGTGAGACCGCTAAAACTCACTTAAACCACTTATTAAGCGTGAAGCTCACGTCAAAGGTACTACAATCTAGAGTCCAAGGCCACCAAAGTCATTGTTTCCAGTGAAACAACCACACCAATGGTAAGGACCCCTCGGGAGTCAAACTTAAATGAATCTCCAAACTAAAGCAACTCCCAACAAGAGTGTCCAAACCAACACAAGCCGTTCCTCCTCCCTGGTAGACGTCTCTGTGGTGCCACTGTCCCAAAGATAACCCTGTTAGATCCTCGAAAATAGTTACACCCAAATCAAGGAACAACCACTTGGAGGAAAAACATGTGGGATCACACCCACCAGCTCGACTAGCGGTGCCACCAAACGAGATGGGTAGCCAACTCCACTTGACTCACCCCAACTCCACCGTAGAAACCCAAAATCCAAAAGCAAACACAGGAAAAAGAAGATCTCCACAGGTCGAATAGCGCTAAGCCATCCAACCCACAAGCAAACAAGAAAATCAACAATAGGACACCCAAAGGAAACACTGGAGAAAAATCTCCACCGCCCAAATAGCACAAAGCCATTCAAGCCACAACCAACCAAGACCACTGGGTATCCCGACAGGATACCCCAAAACAACACACACACAACAAACAACACATCGGGCTATGCCACTCCATGGCCAAGCCCCAAACAACATGTGCGACACAGCTGCACAACACCAATGCACGACTCTACGCGCACCACCCTCCCCTAGATACCCCATCCTCAGATAGAGCATCTGGAAGGAACAACACAGACTTAGGGAACTCACCAGAGCCACCCAAAAACAACGACACACTCCTAGGAACCCACCGAGTCACCCAGAGACCACAACGGACAGCTGGGGACCCACCGAGTCACCCAGAGACCACAACAGACAACTAATGACCCACCAGGTTAGCCAGAGACAACAGGAGGATGGAACTCAAAGCATCCTCCGCAACCACCACAAAGACAACAGCAACACATCTGGGAAGCCTCACGCTTCACCTAGATGCGACAACAGGAGGACAGAGCTGCAGGCATCCTCCCGCACTGACAGCAACAACAAGAGACAGACGACCAACGACGACCACAGACTACCAACAACAACAAACATCAGCAAGAACAGATAGCAAACAAAGAAACCAGCAAAATCAACAAACAAACAAACAAGAAGCAGCAACAACTATGGAGGGTACACCTGAGGCAGGCAATTGTGGCACCCAACCCTCCACAACTAAACACCAAACTACCCAGCACTAGGTGGTGGCTAACCCCCTTAAGGGAAAACACGTCCTCTGGTCAACAGATGAAGGTCGCCTAATCCCCCTCAAAGGAACAAGGCACCTCCTCAGCAAGCGCCTTGCCTCTACGTAGGTGTAGCACACTAAGTAGACCAGGATCCTCAGCAGACGTGAACAACCTCTAGGCAATTACAAGGTCTCCTACCCTGCCAGTCAGCACAAAGTCTTGCCCAGAAAACAACTGCCACCACACCTACGGGCAACACAGTGCTTAATCCATGTAAAATTCGTGGACAGCACCACACCACACCCCACTGAGTTGAGGAATCCTAGCGAACCGCTCCACAGGAGCGAATCTCTCCACAAGAGCGAACACCACTTCACACTTCGCTCCCAACTGCTATCTCTCAAGTAGCTCTACTAAATCGGCGATCACAAGATATCCAACCACTAAGAATCCTTCCAACAAGGAGTCAACGTCCTTCTCCAATCGAGAATACAGACCATCACTCCCAGATTCCTCGTGGTTCCTCACATACAATTCTCGCCGAACAAGAGCCAGAGCCGAAGACACTCCTCAACACTGCAAGTAGAGAAAATCAACAAAATCAAGGTACAGGAATGCATGACATGCAATTCTACGGAGTCACCCTACCAAACATCCCTAGGCTAGTGCCCCTAAGTGGACCTAAGCTCTGATACCAACTGTAACGACCCCCAAGTCGCTACCACTTAACCTAGCTACAAATTTTCATTTAATTATTTGTTTTATCTTTATTATTAACTAGCAATTACACTAATGATGTAGCTAAGGCTAAGTACTCTCAATAGGAAATAAAACTAATAAACCACAGAAATAAACTAAACTAACACTCACCTGGATCTCTGATGTGTGGTAGCGTGACTCCTCCTATATGCACTAGCAACCAACAGCTACAATCTTGCACTTGCCAAAACACAAAAACAAAGCACACGTGAGTGACCACTCAACGGTCACCTAGCACGCACTCCACCTACAACTTGGCAACCTATACCGAGGACAACGAAGGACAGGCATCACACCCAGATGTCGACAAACCAAAAGGGCAATCTATCGACGCCTAGCACACAAGCATTGGCATCCCTGTCGGATGCCACAACACCAAACCAGGCAGTCTACCACTGTTTGGCAGGCCACAAAATCACAAAACTATGCCTTTAAAACCATTCTTTTCTTTTCCTTTGCAAAATCACATGCATGCACTTTTAAAATCTTTTATGCATGCCTGAGAAAGCTACCCTTGCCATCTCAAGCCCAAAACAACACCAAAAGCACAACTACAAAGACTCTGCTTTGTACAACATGGTCCCCTCTGGAACCAAACACACATCAACCCACGGAGCTTCTGCTCCCAAAACAACGAAGCCACTACTCCCAAACATTGCTCCTCAATAGGTGCCAAAACCACGGCCACCAATAGGCCCAAAGCCTGATTTTCCAAACCAGGACTCCGCACAAACACAAGCACAAATAGTGTGTTGAACTGCCCAGCGCCAAGCAGACAACACTGGCCATAAGTAGTCCACCAAGGAGCGACCACGGCATCTGCACTGCCACGGTGAAGCCACCCTATGTAGGAGCGATCACCGTCCCACGATTCTCCCACCTAGGGAACCCTCACAATGCCAACCCCTCCTTGGGAAGGCAGTCCTATCTCTCAGGACGCTACCAACTACGCATTGGCCACCATTGGGTACGCCTCCTCATGGCGCCCTCCACACGGTACTCAGGAAGGAGTCTCATACCTCCATCCCGACAACACTTGAGCCTCAGTGGCCACAGCGACAGTAAGAGTATCATACCTCGCCGTCATGCCACGAAACACCTCAACCCGTGGACCACAACCCTAGTCTTGAAACGACAGTCAAGGAGTATCATACCTCCAAGACTCGACGAATCTTAGCCTCAGGTATCTCGGCCCCCAATACAAACAGAAAACACCAGAAAACTCTTTCCAAAACCATCCTCAAATTTGTACTTTTCTCTTTCCAAAACTCTCTTTTTGGAAAACTTCTTCAAAACCATTAAATATCCTTTAAAACTCAAGAAATATTGTGCCCAACAGTGGCACGAAAACCAAAGGCTGAGAAACGACAAACAAAACACAGCTTCGAGCGCTCTCCTATCAGGCTCAGGCAAAAGCAACTTGGGAGCGTCTGGGTTCACGAGCACCTTGCTCAACCCACGACCACCACCCAAGAAAACACCAACAGCAAAACAAACACAACCAGAACTCCGCACTCTAGCACTAAGTGTGAGACACCTACTAGCTCGTGTCGCTCGGGAGCATAGCCAGATCGACTTAAACACCTAGAATAGTGTCACTGAATGCTACATTTAGGGCACCGCACACAATACCACACAAATCCTAGACCTAGGGACACTATCATTATCGCTAAAGTCCAGTCTAAACCATCTAAGGAAAGAACCTATTATTTCTAAATCATATCATTTTTTATTCTACCCACGCCTCAAGTGGAATCTTGCTAATTCATTTTAGGCAAGTCCTACAACTATTCTAATGGTTATCCTAATTATTTATTCCATTAAAGCCTTGGAAAACACCCCAAAAGCCCTGGCCGACCTGCGCATGTGGAGCGCACGAACGTCAACAGAGCCTAGACCAGGGGCCAGAGCCGCAGTCGAACCCGCACATGTGGCCCGCGTAATTGGCCCGTGCCCCCAATTTTCTGTTAGAATTCAGACAACTAAAGATATGGGACCCAAATTCGCCTAAAGTAAGAGCTCCAACCGGACCCCTCAAACAAACACCAAAAATTCCGAATAAAACATATGAGGTAGAAGCTCGAGTCTACTCCAAAACTCAACAAACAAAATTGAAATCCATTCACCACACATGGAGATATGAATTTCTAAACATAGAGAGGTCAAAAAGGATCCAAATCCAACAACCACCATAAATGGCTATAAATGCCACAATAAATCTCCAAAAATTCCTAAATATATACCAATAATCCACACACATGAAATTCACACTATCATGCCCCTAGACATTAAATTGGAAATTAAAACGAAGCGTAAGGGGTGTGTATCTCCACCGAAGACGCGGTGGCAGCGAACGGCGAAACGGCGGCGAGACGCGCTGCCTCCTCCTAGCCACGAGCAGCTACTCTCCTCCTCCTCCTTATGACGGCGGCGAGGCAAAGACACACTGGATAGCGGCGGTGGCACAACGGCGACAACCCTCCTCCTCCTCTCTCTGCCCTCTCCTGAGCATCTCTCTCCCTCTCTTTAAAACCTCTCCCTCATCTCTCTCCCCTCTCTACTCTCCCCCTCTTGTCTCCCTCTCTCTCTGATCTCCCTCCCCCTCATCTCCCCCTTATCTCTCTGGTGTAACAGGGAAGAAAAAGGAGGGAGAGAAGAAGAAGAAGAAGAAAAAGAAGAAGAAGAGGCACATGGGGGTGGGGCCCGAGGATGAGAAAGAAAGAAAAGAAAGAAGGAAAGGAAAGAGAAAGAAGGGAAGGAAAGAAAGGAAGCCGCAAGCACGAAACCAGACCACGTGACCTTCTACGTCCACATGCCTTGTGCAAACCGAGATCCGCCACCAGAGCATAGAGCAAACCCTTACAACTCCCACGAAGGCCAGCACAACAGTCGAACCATTCCACACCAAAAGGCTAGAAATCCACAATCCAAGTGTCAGACACCATTGAGAACATGTCCTACATTAGGCATTAGGGCCTCCAAGGCCTAACACGACTGAATTTCACCTTAATTATCTGGCCAAAGCACCACTCCTAAAACCTAGGTTGTTACAACATTGATTCATGGATAATCATGTGATGAAAAGATGTTTTAAAAAGAATGCATATGGTTTTGGAAAAGAGTTTTCTATGATTTTGAAAGGAGCCACATAGCCATAGGATTGTACTGACAGACCAGGGGTGTTTGATACCTCTGAATGGTTGGGTACGATTATGAGGTTGTGGCTGTCGAGTTTTTCCCCAACAGGGTTAGGGGTTTGAGTCTCCTAGACTTAGGCTACTAGAAAAATCCATGGTTCAAGTTCCCGAGGCTAGGGGTGCTGTTGGGTCCAGGATTCAAGTTCCTAGGGAACTTAGGCATGGTGTTGACAAGGTTCGGGGTTAGAGTCCCTAGGTAGCCCAGACACCACGGATGTCAATGGACGTACCCCATGTTGTTATATATATAGTAGACTTTGAGAGATGATTCCCGAGGCAAATGAACTCCTACATAGGGTGGTTCTCCACAATAGTGCGGTGTAGATCAGGATTCGAGTCCCCGGTGATTGCTTGGGTTGGTTGGTTGCGTATGGCCAGGGTGACATAACAAGTTTTCTTGCATTGTGTGCGTGTGTTGCGGTTTTGAGATGGTTTTAGTCATAGTTTGGCTTTCTAAAAGTGCATAACTGATTTCAAGGATGCATGTGTTTTCAAAGAAAATAAAAGATTATGGATTTGATAGGCATGATTTATCAAAAGGATTTTCTAGATGAATGATAGTTGTGTTTTGCAGATTTTAGTGCCTTCTACCAATTTGGTCTTGGTGTTGCCAAGGGTGACAGCCATGTGACTTTGGAAGCTAGTTGTGGCAACTCTAGTTCATGGTTCGAGGATTTTGGGTTGTGGTAGGCATGTACTGGGTGACAATGGATGTTACTCATGGATGTTTTCATTGGTTTTGTTTACAGGTGTAGATTGTGGAGTTACAATCCAATCTAGTACACATAGTTAGAGTCATATAGTCGCATATCACAAGTCCTTAGTGGAAGTAGGCTTTTGATTAATTTTGGTTTCAGTCACTTGTTTTTTTTTAAAATTTCCTACAATGTTATTTAGTTATTTATTTAATAATTGCTCTAGGTAGACTTGATGCTTGTTTGTGGTGCCAAAGGTGTTACATATGGTATCAAAGCACTAGGTACACTAAGTGTACTAGCTTAGGGTGTCCAATCTCGTGGCTCCGTAGGACTGCATTGTGTGAATTACCTGCACTTGAATTGTTTGTCAGTTTTGTGTGAATTTGTGATAATTACAGAATGCCACTTAAAGGAAGAGGCAGAGGGAAGGCTCCCATATCAAGTTTAGAGGTTGATGAGGAGAGTAAATGACGTGGGATGTAGGAGGAACTAAGCAGCATGATGTGGGGAATCGTGTAGTCTCTTGGGAAGGATAGCTTTAGTGGGTCCAAGGGCGATCTGTGGCTGAATCAACTGAGTTGCCTGCATGCTCCAACTTTTCGTGATAGAGACAAACCTGAGGAGTGTAAGGCTTGGCTGCTAAAGATAGAGAAGATTCTGAAAGGCATGGAATGCTTGGGAGAAAAATGGGTGTAGTTGGCCTCCTTGTTCGAAGGTGGCGATGATCAATGGTGGAAAGCCACCTAACGTCTGAACTTCCCAAACTTGGACATACTGATGATTCCCTATGGAAACTTCTGAGATGCCTTCTAGGAGAAGTACTTCTCTAATCACGAGAGGGAAAGATTAGACAGAGAATTCAAAGGTTTACAGCAAGGAAGCATGTCGATGATGGAATATGAAGCTGCTTTCTCTTGCTTCGAGTGGTTTGCACTGACCTTTGATTCAGAAGAGTGTAGAACCAAGAGATTCATAGAAGGATTGCATCTGGTGCTTAGACTGAAAGTGATGGGCTATTGTGTTGGACTCTATTGGATGCGATGGATTTGGCTACCTACTTTAAGAATGAACATAAGCGGTATATGCAGAGCCAGCCTAGGGGAAAGGATAAGATTTTTGCCCCCACGATCCTCTACTTCTGGAGCACTGAACTCCAAGAGTTTTGGGAGCTCAGGAAACAAAAGGATGGAACGCACTGGCACAACTACTTATGAAAGACATAGTCTCACTGTAGGGGCAATGTTGGGCTCAACTAGACATGATTTAGTAGCGGCTCGTAGGGGGAGAGAGCTTGTTTTGCCTTTGGACAGACAAGGCACATGGCAGTATAATGTCCTCATCAGTAGCAAAATTGGGTCAGCGTGGTGTGTTACAATTACTGAAAGGCTAGTCATTTGTAGTGGAATTGCCCTAATCCTCCAAAGAAAACTAGGGATGCACCGCATCAACCTACCAGAGGATGTGTGTTCACAATATTTGCTCCTAATGTTGGACCTTCAAGGGATGTTGTAGAGGGTAAGGAGCAGTAGAAAGTTGTATATTGTAAATCTCCACCTTTTTATGTAACTATGTGTGTCCAATACTTGCTTTTAATAATTATGGTTTGTGTTATCCTTTGGTTCTTTTCTAGTAGTAGACCGAATGGCCAATGTATTGCTTGACTCAGAGAGTTCATTCTCCTTCATCTCTGAGTCATTTGCAGCAAAGATTAGGGATAGGCCAACTAGGTTGGTTTTTCATCTCAACATGGTGACCCTGTTGGAGGAGCATAGTGTAGCATGGAGATATTTGCGATCAATCAACTTCAAGCTAGGTGATAAGAATTTGAAGGCTAGTTTGATAGTAATGGATATATAGGAGTACGATGTTATATTAAGCATGGATTGGTTAACGCAACATTCAATAATGATTGATTGTGCTAGGAAGAGGGTAATGGTGGAATGCCCAGGGTAGGGTTTGTGCATGGTGCAAGGTGTAAGATAGGGTGAGTCGAAGCAGGTAATCTCTGCAATAAAGGTTGATCACTCTCTGGCAAAAGGCAGTGTAGAGTATTTGGTTAGTGTTGTGTTCTCCTCATCGACTCTAGTGGTACAAGATATACCAGTTGTTTGCGAGTACTATGACATCTTCCTTGAGGATTTACCTAATATGTCGTCACACAAGGATGTTGAGTTTCTGATTGAATTGGTGCCAAGATTAGGCCTTATTTCAAACGCTCCTTATAGAATGGCACCTGTCAAGGTTCAAGAGCTCAAGAATCAGTTGCAAGAGTTATTGGACAAGAGGTTCATCGAGCCAAGTGTGTCACCTTAGAATGTGCTTTTTTTATTCGTCAAGAAGAAAGATGATTCACTCCAATTATATATAGATTATCAGATGTTGAGCTAGATAACTGTAAAGAACAAAGAAGTATCCATTGCCTAGAATAGATGATTTGTTTGACCAACTATAGGGAGCCTTAGTCTTTTCAAAGATTGATTTGAGGTAAGGCTATCACTAGCTCAGGATATAGGAATCAGATGTACACAAGATGGTATTTCAGACTTAATATGGCCATCATGAGTTCTTGGTCATACCATTTGAATTGACAAATGCCCCAGCTGGATTTATGGACCTGATGAATAGGATATTCAAGTCCTATTTGGATCAGTTTGTGGTAATATTCGTAGATGATGTGCTGGTCTACTCTTTAGATGTGGAAGCTCATTAAATGCACTTGAGAACAGTGTTGGAGATGCTGCAACACCATCTGTTTTATGGGAAGTTTTCCAAATGTGAGTTTTGACTAGAAGAAGTTACATTCCTTGACCACATCATTTTAGGAGAGGGTATTAAGGTGGATCTTGCTAAAGTAGAAGCGGTAAACAGCTAAGCCAAACTCAAGAATGTGTTAAAGATTAGAAGTTTCTTGGGCTTGGTAGGATACTATTAGAGGTTTATTCAAGATTTTTCCAAGATTGTTGCACCTTTTACCAGGCTAACATGGAAAGAAGTTCTATTTGTATGGGATTGATAGTGTGAGGAAAGTTTCAATGAGTTGAAAGCTTGTTTGGTCACACCTTCAGTCTTGACATTACTTTCTAGAAGTGGGGGTTTCACAATGTACAGTGATGCCTATGGTACTAGATTGGAGTGTGTTTTAATGAAGCATGGTAAGCTAGTAGCATATGTGTAACGCCCCAACGTCACAACCTAACCCTTTATTTTAATTATTAACACCAATCACTAAACAACATAATTAACTGAAATAAATCTAATCAACTTACTTACCTAGAACCCTTAATATGAGGTTGAGTAACTCCCTTTTATATGCACTAGTAAACATTCTACTCCTACACTTGTACCTACGACAAACATAACAAGGCACACATGAGTGACCATTGAAGAAGATCACTCAACACACACCCACCTAAAATAAAATCAGAAAAACCAACTTGACAACCTCATCAAAACCCAACTAAATCTAGCAAAAACCTTTATGAATCTCAAGCGAAAAGGACATCCAAACACCTACACAATGTCACACTTAACAAGGAAAATCATTTTAAAACTGATAATCGAAAATTGACATCACAAACCGTAAAACTACAAACAAGGCAACCTTTTGTTGCCACACAAATGCAAATCCTTTTAAAACATATCTTTCAAAACCATTGTTTTCTTTCTCTTTCAAAACACTTACATTTTTTAAATCTTTTTATGCATCCTCAGTAAGTCACAACCAAGCCAAAACTGACACAAAACCACAACACATGCACATAGCGTGAAAACTTGTCAAGTCACCTTGGCCACAGGCGTCCAACCAGTCACAAGCAGTCAATGGGAGCTCCAACCCCGACTTTACTACACTATCGTGGTGAATTACCCCATGTAAGAGTTCAACTGCCCTAATCGTAGTTTTAGTGTATCATATCCACATATTACACAACATGGGGTGCATCCTACCGACGCCCCTTAGTGCCCAAGCACTTGGGGCCTTGAACCTTAGATCCTACTAGTACCGACACTAACGGTAATCTTGGTCGCTCATACCCCTGGCCCTGTAGTACCACAACCACAATCATGAGGCTCCATCCTTGGACTCAAACTCGACAACCTCCACCTCACAGTTGTACCTGACCCTCCAAAGATATCAATTTTCCGTAATCCATCAGTATGATCTTATAGTCCTGTAGTTCCTACCAAAAACTATAGAAAACCATAGACCTCAACGTAGGCAACTGACTTTCAACCATTTAGAGGTATCAATCATCCTTAGTCTGTCGACCAAAAGCTTCAGTCTCTTGGTCCCACGAAATCTCGAAAATCAATTTTCCAAAACCTTTACGTACCATGCAATTTCTTTTTTCAAATTCTTTTGGAAGCCATTTTCAAAAATCATTTGAAAACCATTTGAAATCACAAACTGTAATTGTGTGACTGTAGACACCCCAATTTTACCAATCTTGCAGGAGGGGTCTGTTGGCTGAGTTCAAACCCAAACCTAGGCCTTTTAGTTCATGGGGACCCAATTGGGCCCATGAAGGCCCATTTAGGCCCAGTAAACCTT
>JAMKQA010026450.1:0-11385 GCA_024699735.1 Posidonia australis
AAAAAAAAAAAAAAAACCAAAAGCCCAATTGCCAAGCCCATTCACTGTCCAATACACCCATTACATCAAAAACTTAGGAAATAGAAAAATAAAGGAATAGTTTTCTTCCTCCCCTCAACGAGACCAACTCTCCCCTTCTTCCCCAACTACACCCACTCCTCTTCCCCACGAAGGCCAACTGCAAGCCATGATCCCCCTCATGCCACCCATCCTTTAAAAGCCCTGAGAAACCACCAGCGGGGGACAGAGAGCGAAGAACAAAAAAAACAGAGAGATCGTCAGAGAAAAGAAAATCTAAAAACACCCCGTTGAGAGCACTCAGACCACTTAATCCATTTTCCCCACCTTGAGAGTCCTTTAAACCTATTTGCAGCCTCGGAGAGCCCGACCCTAGCAGTCATTGTGTTCACTGGAGCATTGCCGCCGCTGCTCACCGGAGAGGACAGGTGCTCACACAGGTAATCCCCATCCTTTTTCTTTTTTTCTTGTTTTAAATCGTTGCCTTTTAGCTCTGACCAGCCTGCCTTTCTCCACTTGGGACCTGCGTCGCCGGGACCGCTGCTCTGCGCCACTACCCTTCCTTCAGTGGTGGGTTCACCAGCACCAATGAGGCCTCAAGCCTCCTGGTCCTACGGAGGCCCCCACAGGCTTCCCCCTCTCTCCCTCCTCCCTGAGCCTCGTTGCTCAAGGAAAGCTTCCTGGCCTCCCTGTGGCTAGATGACCGTCGTCGTTGTCGTTGCTACCGCTGACGACCCTCCGCCGTGAAGACGCCTGAGATCCTCTAGATGCTCCAACATTGATCCACCTCCTTTGGAAGCATCCCCGCGTCACCACGAGCGCCTCCAATCTGCTCCTCCACTGCCCGAACCATCACAGCAACCCAACGACCACCGCTGAGCCCGACGCCGGAGTCGGAGGTGGGAGGAGCCCTCCGGACCTCCTCGGGCTTCACCGACACTCCTCTCAGCCTCGCCGTACCCCAGTGATGCTTCTGAGGCCTCTACTCGAGCCAGCCCACCTCCGAAGCACTGCCGTGCCGCTCCGTCGTCTTCCCCATCGCCGACAGGAGCTCCCCGCCAGAGCACGAGGTGGGGGGGAGGCCTCAGGCCTCCCCACCTTGACCAGCCATCAGGAGCTGATTATCGTGGCCCTCTAGAGCCTCCTTAGTCGTTGCGCACCCCCCTCCGCCACTAGATTGTTATTGAAGTCTCACCGGAGCGTTCGCCAGAGGGAGAACGCCGACGATCTTCGAATGAGTTTCTTTTGGGCCAAGGTCATCTAGTTTAGGTTTATTGTCATTAAGTCCATATTTCATTACATTTTAGTCCTTTTTCATTACATATGGGTCCAAACATTTGCTTTTTAGTCCCTGAAGTTTTGAAATACATCTATTTCTTTTATTTGCTCTGTGAATCTTGCATGTGACCCCCTGAACGTTTTATTGTTTTTATTCATAACATATTAATGCATGTTTTTATCACATTTAGGTCCCTGGAACATGTTTTCCTTGCATTTAGGTCCCGAACATTTGCATTTAGCCCCTGAAACTTTTTAAAGCAAGTTTTCACTGTGAAATTTTATTCTGAGCCTTAAACTATTTAAAAATCACACTCACTGTTATTAAAATGGAATTTTCTTTACAGTTTGGTCCTGGTCTTTTGCATTAAGCCCCCAAAACTTAAAAAAAATGAGTTTTTCATGTGTATTTTGCATCCTAGACCTTAGGAAACTTCATAATTGCACTAACCAACATAAAATCCCAATTTTTATCACATTTAGGTCCAGAAATTTTGCATAAAAGTCCGTGGATTCACATCAAATCATTCCTGAACATAAAATTTACATTGTGACCCTTAGAGTAATTTCAAATCCATTATTTAGGGTTTTTAATGTTTTCTTGCATATTTTAGGGCATTTTTCACTCATTACATTTCATGTTTTGCATTTAATCTTTGATTCCATTTAAAAATCATGTTTTCACTGAGATTTGATCTTTAGCCTTACATGTTGGTCACATTTGCACTTATGTGTGAATTTTGCACTTCAGACTCTGAATTTTCAAGAAATTATTCAAGTGCAACTTTTACATCCCTATGCCACATTGACATTGGACCCATCATTTGCATGTTAGAATAGGGGTCGTGAACATGTTTTTTTCATCCAGATTCTCACTCCTTTTGTGAATTTTGCATTTTAGCCCTTATGTTTGTCCTATATTGTGTTTACATCATTTTGTTGATTTTCTCCTCCATGTTTCTTGCAAATAACATCTTCTAGAGATTTGGCACACATTTTAGGCCATGCATCACTCCCATGCAAACATTTATCACATCTGGCTAGAGAAATGACCAAATTGCCCCTATGCCTCCAATTCATGAGCATACATCTCAATTTTTGCACTAGTCTTACATAGTCCATGTCTAGACCATCCTTTAGAATTTTTACGCATTTAGGCATTTGTCCATGCATTTCATATCCATTTTCCTCACATTTGTATCCCTATTTGGAGAGCCGGCATCCCATGCCTTTCCTTCATGGATTTCTTTCTTCACTTTGTCCTTAGAGTTTCTTATCCAATATCCGATTTGATTTGCTTTAATCCTACAGTTCAGATTTTTTTTGATTTGATTTGGATTTCATCGCCCGAGGGCGTACATTAACAGGCTTGAGGACCGACATTTGACCCTATCACGGATTATTTTTCCCTTTTTTGATTTTCACGACTTTTTCCATGATTCCGAGAACACGGGTTGACTCAACTTTTTATCCTTTTGACATCAACATGGTTTTCGAAGGCGTTCTTTATAAAAACATCGTCATTTCATGTGACTTTCTTTGTCGTGTCATATTTGGCGATTTCGTCATTTCATGTGGATTTCTCCGCAATTTTTCCACATCGTCTTGCATATCCATCCAGTCTTGTCTTGGCACTCACATCAGCATGATTAGAACACAATCTAGGCATAACAAACATTCATTTAGCCTCAAGCAAGCGAATTAGACTAGAAAAATCGAGTTTCTCGGGTGTACGGGGGTGCCTAACACCTTCCCTGTGCGTAATAGGAATCCTTACCCATCCTCTGGTTAGTAGACATCTGGCCTTCACATTTGCGTCTCATTCATTCACTTTTAGTGATTCGTTTGTGGTTTTCCTCGTCTTTCCCTTAAAAGACTAGGTGGAGACTCCATTTCTCTCCTTCTCCTACCATCTTGCGCCCTCGCCATCTCGGCATGGCTGTGGCCTCCTCCCCTCTGGCGCGACCCCGTGCAGTAATGGCCCCTGGGCCGTGGGCACAGTCACATCAACCTTTGTCATGTTCCTGCAGAATTAGCAAGATCCTTTCCATGTATTGTACATAACTTCAGAGTTATCATTCCAGCAATGTAAATAGTATCGTCGAACCGTACTGTGCTCCTCTTGGGGTTAAGTGGAACGGTTGATTCCTTGAATACTCAATGTCGGCTCTATCACCAAACAATCCTGGCCATCAGGGTTTGATGGCCATTTCTCTTTGATTTGACACTTGATCTAGTATGGATGGTGGCATGGATCGTTTCTCGAGGCTTGGCACCCGAGTTGAACCACTCAATAGCCTGTAGCTCGTTTTGCTATGTACTAATGGTCATTGAATGGTTTCCAGAGCATTGGATTGCTCTTCCTTATTTTCAAAAGCATTTATGCAACACTTTTTGTCTACATCGAACTTCTTAAAATATGATTGTATGGAACAAAGCCCTTTGTCTAATTGAAAGTAAATATTTTGATGATGTTCCGTAGGAGTTCTTCTTCCTAGTCCAGTGTGGCCTGAGTCAAAAGAAGCCAAAACTTCCCTATTCGATCATGGGTTTCCCCACGATGGTTGTACCGGCCCATTGCTTAGATGTTCTCCAGATGTGGGTTGAGAAATTGACGGACAGTGATCATAACAAGCTGCAAACTTGGGGTATCCCCTCAAAGTTCTTGGACATTGCGAATGTGGAGGTTTCTCGATATCTTTTATGTGCAGCTGCCCGTTTTTGGAAGCCCACTACCCATGTATTCCACTTCAGAAGAATTGAATTGACTCCCACTTTGGAGGAGGTCCACCAGATGTGGTGTCTGCATAAGCTTATGGGGCTTACTGTATTTATGTTGCGAGATGGATACTCCTCAGTATTGAGTGAACTGACCGGCCTATCAATCGGTGATTGTGGTCATCAATTGTCTATATTGATAGGGCCAACTCCAATGTTACAATTGGAATACTTTGACAAGGCGGTCGAGATGCGCACCTCCTTGGGCGATGAGTTATGGCTGAAAGGTTTTGTGGTCCGCTTCTTAGGCGAGCTAGTTTTTCAGCCACAGTCGTACCGTTGTGAACATCGAGGTTGCGGAGATTGCTTTGGTAGTGGTAACCCGTCAAATGGACTTGGCTCCAGTTATCCTGGCAGAGATTTATAGGGCCTTAGATTGGTCATTACGTCATTGTTGACATTTCTATGGTTGTGGAGCTTTTGTACAAGTGTGGTTGGCCACTCATCTGGGTGTGGAGATCTTACGCCCTCAACAGTCAACCTTCGAATCTTATTACCAAAGCCGTCATGCTCGCACCCTCACATCAGTTCACAAGGAGTATGAGCAGTTAGAGAGCTTGACAGAAGACAAGGTGACCTAGCACATCATTCCTTCAGCAACTCATAATTTTGAGGCTTTCTTCAATACTATTGACATGCAGCTTATCATCCTACCGGGGCTGACTAGTGGAGTTGAGTATCATCCAATTCGGGTGACGCGGTAGTTCAGATACCAATAGGATTCCTTCGTTCAAGGGTTAATGCCAGCTTGGTTTCAAGAGTACCCTTTGAGCACTTATGCCATGACTAAGGAGCTATCATGCCTGTTAAATGGCTCCATCCTACCGGACAGTCTCACAGTCGTAAAAGGGAAGGGTTGTTCAGCTGATTATGAAGCCGAAATTGAAGAAACCTGGCCGATCTGTGGAATAGCTCCAAGCCATACACTGTTTACCAAAGCTAGAGGCTGTAAAAGGTCCAAGGATGATGCAAATTCTTGATATTCGTGTTGTGCTATTTGTTGCATTGTAATCGATTATTGTAGTAGGTTCATTGAAACACTTGTATCAGTTTGATTGGATGCTTATGGTTGATTTGAAGCTGGAATTGTCATGACTGTAACATGTGCTTGGCTAGTTCAAGCTTCTGCCTATTGACTTAGTTGAGAATATTATTTCGATTTGGCACCAAAGCCTGGACAAACGAAGCTGTCATAGACTTCTATACCAGGTAGGGGGGATCCTAGTATCCATCCTAGGTTCGATCTGGACGGACGTATCTTGGTGCCACCCCCTTGCCTTTGAATTGCGACCCTAACAAGCAGATTCAAGGCTACCCTATTCCATCTTCTTCTAGACTACCGGACGGAGTCTAGATGGTCCCATCCCAGATTCGATCTAGACAGACGAATCTCGATGCCACCCTTTGCTTGCGAATTCCGACCTTGACAAGCGGATTCAAGGCTACCCGTTTTTCATCTTCTTCTAGACTACTGGAGGGAGTCTAGATGGTCCCATCCTAGGTTCGATCCGGACGAACGAATCTCGATGCCACCCTTTGCCTGTGAATTCCGACCCTGACAAGCGGATTCAAGGCTACCCTTTTTCCATCTTCTTTTAGGCTATCGGATGGAGTCTAGATGGTCCCATCCCAGGTTCGATTCGGACGGACGAATCTCGGTGCCACCCCTTGCCTTTGAATTTTGACCCTGACAGGTGGATTCAAGGCTACCCTTTGCCATCTTCTTCTAGACTACCGGACGGAGTCTAGATGGTCCCATCCCAGGTTCAATCCGGATGAACGAATCTGTAACATCTGTGCTTGATTTTCCATTTAATATAAACCATGGAATTTCCTGTACTATTTGTATATGGTTTGTTAATGGTTAATCCAGGTTGTGTTTGTTGGCTGTAGTCTCTCCCTGTGTTTTGAGCTCTTGGTTTTTACCTTGTGGTGTGACTTCTTTGGCTTGTGGGTCTGTGATGCAATTGGGACCCATGTTTGGGGGTGAGACCCACTTGGATATGAGCTTGGACCTGGTCAAGAGCCCAACCATGCCCGCGACCCTCTTTTCTTTTCATCTCCACCCCTGTGACCTGCAATCGGTCCTCTCCTACGCGTATGGCTTAGCGGGAGGACTGCTCGTCCCGTCCCCTCCTAAGTAGAGAGGCTGGCAGCTGACCGGTGGGATCCGATGGATGGCAGGCGCAGAGGTGGCTTTAAAGGGAGGCGTGTAACGCAGGGGTGAGGAGGAGAAAACAGAGAGAGGGAGAGAGTGAGTGCGGAAACTGAGGGAAGGTCGTGTGCCGAAGGAAAGCATGCAAGCAGGGGTAGGCCGGTGTCATGCATCGTCGGAGCTCGAGGGCACGCGAGGCTCGTCGAAGCCAGGTACGCGTCCCCCTCCATTTCCCTTTCCTTGGTTGTGGCATGTTTAGTTTAAGGGATAAAGCATGGATAATGATGTTAAAATCATGCAAAAATAGGGAAATTGTTGGGAATGGGATGAATAATGTGCTTATGCTGATATCATGTTGATTCATGGGTATTTCATGGGATTTTTGTTGGTATTCTTGATGCATGCTACAATGATGTGATATGAGTCTTATGCCTTTGTGAATTTCTATAGAACAGCATGCTTAATGGTTTTATGTTTGGATTGAGGGGTTTTGAAGTAGACTTGGAGGTCTACACTCCATGTTTTATTTGTATTTTTTGTGGTGTTTTAGATGGGTCCACTCCTTACTTCCACTTTGGGGAGAAGAGACGACGGAGGTCGGGGAGGTTTTCTGCAATCGCAGAAAACGATATGCCAAACTGGGTTCGGTATGTCGAAATGCTCCTAAGTGGTTCCCTGGACCACTAATTCAGATGACCGGGGGAAATTCGGTCAACCGAATCAGGTGATTTCGAACGACTGGATGATTTTAGTCGACCGTTCTAGCAGGGGACTAATAAAACTGATAGGGATTCAAAATACCGAAATATTTCGATCAACCGAATCAGGGATTTTCGATCCACTAGGACCCCATTCGGTATGCCGAATCAGGACCCAAGAATATGTTGAGAAATGCTTTGTAAATGTTGATAAATTTGGTTAAATGCATGATAAATTCATGAGATGAATGGAAATGATTTATGAAATATTGCATGTGAGCATATTGTTTTAATGATGCTTTCCATGAATGGTGAAACATGATTTATGTGGATAAATGTGGACCCATGTGAGGGGAAATGGAATGGTACAATGACCATGAAAGAATGATTGGGGTTTCTTTTAAAACCCTAAGATGATAATGTGACGCACAATGCGTGAGATTTATAAAGAGTTTTATGAATGAAAAGAATGGTTTTGTCAAATGTTTTGAAAAGAGAAACTGCACATGGTTTTAAAGATATTTATGAATTGTAGGAACCACAGCTAGACCAGGGCTTGTCGACAGGGGTAGTGAGACCTCTAGAGATGTTGGGGATGTGTCCTTGGTTGTGGTTGGCGAGTTTACGGTCCGTGGTAGGAGCCTTGAGACTGTGGTGGTATTGTAGGACTCGGGGTATGGTAGACCCAGACTACTCTCAGTGCCGATGCTGGTCGGGTCTGGGGTTAGAGTCCCCAGGTGCTCGAGCACCAGGGCGTCGCGAGGACGCACTCCGTGCTTGTACCAGTGAGGGTACATTTGAGGCTGGGCCAGGACGGTTGAACTCCAGCGCGGGGTGGTTCACTGCAGCACTTTAGTGTGGGTGTAGTGACATGGAATCCTCACTAGCTGCTTGTGGCCAAGTCGATCGCATGTGGCCAGGGTGATGCGACCAGTTTGAGATAAGAATTGTGGTTTTGTGTGTTGGACTAGTTCCTAGCCCTGATTTGTGATAAATTGTGTTAATGGATTAAATGATGTTTTGTGCTGGGAAACTACATGCAATGGTTTTCTTTCCTTGAGTTGTGTATATAGATTTCTGAATGATCATGAGGTTTTGAAAGCAAAAGAAAAGAAAGTTTTGAAATGAAATCTTTTTTTGAGGTCTTTCTAACCACATGTGTGGGTTTTGTTTGTGGTTTTCTTGAAACTTTTTGGCAGTGTTTTACAGGTTTTGCCGCTGTTTTGGGGCACGTATTGGGTGACATTCTTGTCACTCACGTGTGTTTTTCTTCTTCCTTGGTTTCAGGTGCTCAGGAGTAGGTGCAGTCTAGTCTGGTGCATCCCTTCCGAGCCACTTTGGCCACACAGAATTGGGTGTTTAGTTTTATTTATTTAATTCTATCATTTAGACTCTTTTAGCTACTTTTAGGTAGTTCTTGTATTGTTGTGTAGCACGGGGGTGTTACAGAATCTCAGTGCCACCCTTTGCTTGTGAATTCCGACCCTGACAGGCAGATTCAAGGCTACCCTTTTTCCATCTTTTTATAGACTACCAAACGGAGTCTAGATGGTCCCATCCCAGGTTCGATCTGGATAGATGAATCTCGGTGCCACCCTTTGCCTGTGAATTTCGACCCTGACAGGCGGATTCAAGGCTACTCATTTTCCATCTTCTTCTAGACTACTAGACGGAGTCTTGATTGTTCCATCCCATGTTCGATCCGGACGGACGAATTTCAGTGCCACCCCTTTTGCCTTTGAATTCCGACCCTGACAGGCGGATTCAAGGCTACCCTTTTCCATCTTCTTCTAGACCACTGGACGAAGTCTTGATTGTTCCATCCCATGTTTGATCCAAACGAATGAATCTCAGTGCCACCCCTTTTGCCTTTGAATTCCGACCCTGACAGGCGGATTTAAGGCTACCCTTTTCCATCTTCTTCTAGACTACCAGACGGAGTCTAGATGGTCCCATCCTAGCTTCAATCAGGACGGGCGAATCTTGGTGCCACCCCTTTGTTTTTGAGTTCCACTCCGAACAGACGGAATCAAAGCAAACTATCTTCCTCTTTTCCTTGGACTGATAGCCCGAACTATTCGGTCGGTAGGTCTGTCAACTTATCATACTTTGTTTCTCAATCTGCAAACCTTATAGTCTTACCTAGTGCCCCTTTCCTCGAGCTGATACCCCCAAACTATTCAATTGACGGCCGTCATCTATTCAAGAGCGGGTTGATACCCTGAACTATCCAGTTGAAAACTGTCATCTTGTTAGGATTGGACTGATACCCCAAACTATCTGGTTGACGATCGTCATCTTGTTAGGAGTGGGCTAATACCCCAAACTATCCAGTTGACAACCGTCATCTTGTCAGGAGTAGGCTGATACCCCGAACTATCCGATTGACAACCGTCACATTGTTAGGAGCGGGCTGATACCCCCAAACTATTCGAATGACATCCGTCATCAGTCTTTCATCAGCCAGCGAGTCTGATGTCTTGCCATGCATCCTTTCGAGCTGAAAGGTCTGTCGTTTGCCAGGTTCCCCTTGTCGTGCGACGAGCCCGGCAATCTTGGCATCCCTTGGTACGAGTCAGAAAATACCTCGCGGTCCCCTTCGTGAGCTGATAGGATACCTGCTCGTCTCTTGCATCATACTTTGCATCAGCATCGCCCTCAGGCATCACCTGACATCAGGGTCAACCCTTTGCATCAACATCATGCATGGCGTCGAGTCATAACTTTCGGTGCATCCACTAAATAAATGATTCACGACCTCACAACAAATACCACTCTCTTGCAGACTCAAGCGGGGTGTCTTGTCAACCTTGAGCATCAGTCTCAGTTCCATCCATCCCTCAACCTCGTTCAGGGAGGGGCATCTGTAGACAACCTGATTTTGCAGTCACTTCGCAGTATACTCCTATGGAAGATGCTCTGCTTGCAACCACCACCCCCAAACTAACTCCACTGAAACCTTAAACCCTTAAGCCCACACAAACTCACTCTAACCTAATCAAAGCGAAAGCCAGTAATTAAGAATCAAAGCCAAACAAAATTCATTTAAATCCATTTAAAACCCAAATTTAAAACAAAATTAAACAAAATCTACCTAAAACCCTAATTAATTAAGTAAAACCATAATTAAAACCAAAATTAAACAAAATCAACCTAAATCCACTTAAAACCCTAATTAAGTAAGTAAAACCCTAATTAAAACCAAATTAAAAAAAATCCACTTAAAAACATTTAAAACCCTAATTAAGTAAGTAAAACCCTAATTAAAATCAAAATTAAACAAAATTCACTTAAATTCACATAAAAACCAAATTAATCAAGTGAAAACCCTAATTAAAGTCAAAATTGAATAAAATCCACTTAAATCAAACTAAAAACATTTAAAATCGTAATTAATCAAGTGAAAATCCTAATTAAATGTTTTGTGGTTTCTTGTGATCGAATGGGGTGAATAGTACCCTTATGTGATTTTTTGGTGATTTCTTGTGATCTGTCCAACAGATCTTTGTGTTTCTTGTCCCAAATTATAGAGCTCATCGAGATCTTTGATTAGGTATGTGGTTTATGTTATGTGGTGGCCCATGGTGAGATCACCAGCCTTTCCATTTTGGGTGCCCAAGTTTCAGGAACTGTGATCGACGAATTTGGTATGTCGAAGTCAATTCGGTATGCAAATTAGCTCCCAGGAATCCCCTAAACAAAGTTTTTGGTATACCGAATGGGTTTGATTTACTGATTGGGCTCCTTGGTGCGCCTTAGGTCTCAAGTCTGATCGATCGTTTGAAAACGGTCAATAGAACAAAACCTTGAACCCTTTCCTTGAGTGCTTTCAATGTTGACTAATATACATAAACATATATATATATAGGAGCCGGTTCAGTTGTTGGATTGAGATCTAATGGTAAATAAAGAAAACCACCAGTTTGAGATGAGTGGTTTTGTATTTTTTTTTTAAAGTAATTAAATTTATATTTGTAGTAGTTTCAAATGGGTAGTTTCCTTTTATAGTGGTGGGTAGTTATTGTTTTTAGTATGTTAATTGTTTGTAGCACAATTGTTACGAAATTGATTGAGTAGTTATTTAATTGTAGCACAATTATGGGTATTTTAATTAACATTGTTATTTTGGAAGGTTACAATTTAAAATCTTAGTTGGATTAGATTGTTACGAAATTTAGTATTGTTATTAAAATGGCATGATTTTGAAATTTAAAATCTTGGTTGGATTAGATTGTTACAAAAATTTAGGAAAATTAAATATCTTTGAAGGATAATTGGTAATTACATACTCTTTTTAATGGATTGGTAGTTATGTTGTTTCTAAATTGCACAAAATAAGGCTATTTATATTTTTTAGGGAATTTATAATGGCACAAAATTCAGGGAATTTAAATTTTGAAAGGTTTTTTTGTAAAAGGAATTTGGTAGTTAATTACAGATTTTTTTGGAATGTTATAA
>JAMKQA010026473.1:0-10402 GCA_024699735.1 Posidonia australis
AAATATGTAAATGCAATGCAATGATCTTGAGCTCAAGGGCCTGAAGCCTCACACAAGGTCTCAATCTACGTGAACTAGATGCAGGGAGCAATGATCCAACCAAGCCTCTGGATCATGGACTGATACACATGATTCTCACAAGGGAGTAGGGTGCAATCAGTCTACCAGATTCAGCCTAGAGCTAAATAACAAAGCAGAAAAAGCAAATGGAAAATAGTTTGATTGAAAGCTGAAAACATGCTGGGGGCATCTTGGCAGACCAGAGAATCAATCAGAAAGAAACAAGCTCAAAACTCTACGATAAAGGCATGCAAGTATGATGCTGATGCAAGTGCACTGATCTCTGACCAGTCTGGCACGCCTGCTAAGTGCGCCAGATTAGTGCACGGGTTAGGTGTGCCAGGGATATGCGCCCCAGCGATTCTGGATCAGACTGTGACCCGATCCAGAACCCTCCCAGCGGAGATACAAGGGGGATTCATGCAAGTGCTAAAAGGCTGATGCCATGATAAAAACTGGAAGACATGCTGCGAGTGCATAGGATCAAAAATCACCATGAAAACAAAGCATTTGAAACCAAGGCAAGTGAATGGATTCATGCATGATAATGTGTGAAATACTTAAGAACAAGCATGATCTGGATAAAACGAATCAAAACATGTGTAAATGTTGATCAAATGTGCATGTTTCTACGTGCAAGAGCATACATGGTGCATGGCAAAAATATTAAACATGGAACAACAACACATGCAGATTATATGCTAGAAATGCCAACGTAGATTTGCATGGAGATTATTTGCATAGAAAGAACAATCATGATATCATGAAAAACACCAGAAACATGGAATAAAACAAATTATACATGATGTTTTTAGCAGGTTTTATTCAGTTCTGAAACGCTATTAAGAAATTTAATAGGGGAGGTAGAATGCCACCTCACGATGTGTTCCTTCTTCGCGATATCAGAGATAAGAAAATCTTTGTTGCTTTGGAAGGCTCTATGACGCAAGGAGGTGCTCCAGGGAATGAAAACAGGCTACTGGACTGATGGAGAAGCTCGTACAGAGGTCGGGTTTCGAGGGAGAAAGTAGCTGGGTGCAGGGGTTTCTACTTAGAATTCTCAGCTCTCCGGATTTTCTCTTCTTTTTCGTGTCCTTCCAAATGGAACCTATGGAGGTCCTTTTTTAGGGATCTCTTAGGGGTGAGTTACGGGTATAAGGAGGGTCTCGTAGCCGAAGAGCCTGGAATATTCCACGGCACATTCGCTACTGGAGGTAACAGCTAAGGAAGGTGGAAAGCCAGCAGTCGCAGCTTTGTGCGCCAAGGAGGTGCACTAGATAAGTGCGCCACCTATGTGTGCTAGGGAAGTGCGTTAGGTTGATGTGCTAGGTTGGTGTGCTGGGTTGGTGTGCTAGGGGTTCAGGGATTGGTTTCAAGGGTCAGCCATATCCAAAGCAACAATTGGAGCCTTATCAATGAACTACCTCAAAATCGGGGTGTCTACAGATGCCCCTCCCTAAGCGAGGTCGAGGGACGTGGGAAACCAAGACCGATGCTTAGGGTTGACAAGATACCCCCATTTTGAGGTTGCAGGAGGATGGTGTTTGTTGTAGGCGGTAAGTCACTTATCCGGCGGATACACCGAAAGTCATGACTTGTTGCCAAATGCAAATGCAAATGCATGCATGTTCCTACTGGTCTAAATGCTGGGAATGCAATGCTAATGCAGGATGCAAATGCAAGAGCCGATGCGAAGTCGATGCAAAATCTAATGCCAATGCTGAAAAACCCAAATAGAAGCAAACACTGGCAGGAAAATGATAAGTTGTCGGACTCATCAGCCGGATTATGAGGTTATCATCCAAAGAGATGGGATATGACAAGCCAAATAAGCATTGTCCACTAGGACGCCTGATAGCGTGACGATTGTCAATCGAGTAGTTGGGGGTACCAACCCCAAAAAAGAAAGGGGGCATGACAAATGGATAATTTGTCAAGCAAAGCAAGGCCCGGTCCGCACGGACCAAAGGCGAACAAAGAGATTTCGCGCCCGTGAAAACTCAAAAGGGAAAAACAAAAGGACCCTGACCGCCCAGCCAGGGGGGCCAACAACTACATTCCGCACCCGCGGAAATCCAGAAGAGAAAAGAAAAAGGACCCTGACCGCCCGGTCAGAGGTCAAGCAACTAGATTTCGCGCCCGCGAAAATCTAGAAAAGGGACCTTGACCGCCCAGTCAGAGGGTCGAACAATTGGATTTCCTGCCCAGGGAAATCCAAGAAAAGGGCTAGGACCTTGACCATCCGGTCAAAAGGTCGAGCCACGGGATTTCCTGCCCCAGGAAATCTGAGAAAGGGGCTAGGACCTTGACCATCTGGTCAAAAGGTCGAGCCACGGGATTTCCTGCCCCAGGAAATCCGAGAAAGGGGCTAAGACCTTGACCATCTGGTCAAAAGGTCGAGCCACGGGATTTCCTGCCCAAGGAAATCTGAGAAACCAAGGTCTTTAACTGCTCGGTTAAAGCCAAGGAAAGCATAGGAAAGGCAAAGGACATTTGACCGCCCGGTCAAAGCCAAGAAGCTGGATTTCGTGCCTGCGAAGATCCAAAAAGGGCACATGACCTTGACCGCCGGGTCAAGATCAGCAAGCTGGATTTCGTGCCCGCGAAATCCAAAGGGGCGAAGGACAATGACCGCCCGGTCAAAGTCAAGCAAGCTGGATCCCGCGCCCACGGAAACCCAAGGGGGCAAGTGACAATGACCGCCCGGTCAAAGTAAGCAAGCTGGATCCCACGCCCGCCAAAACCCAAGGGGGCAAAGGACAATGACCGCCCGGTCAAAGTCAAGCAAGCTGGATCCCGCGCCCGCGGAAATCCAAAGGGGCAAAGGACATTGACTGCCAGGTCAAAGTCTAGCAAGCTGGATCCCGCGCCCAAGGAAATCCAAAGGGGCAAAGGACAATGATTGCTCGGTCAAAGCCAAGAAGCTGGACTTCGTGCCCACGAAAATCTAAGGGGGAAAAGGACAATGACCGCTCTTTCAAAGCCAAGAAGCTGGACTTCGCGCCCGCGGAAATCCAAAGGGGCAAAGGACAATGACCGCCCGGTGAAAGTCAAGCAAGTTGGATTCCGCGCCCACAGAAATCCAAAGGGGCAAAGGGCAATGACAGCCCGGTCAAAGTCAAGCAAGCTGGATTCCGCGCCCATGGAAATCCAATGGGGCAAGGGACAATGACCACCCGGTCAAAGTCAAGCAAGCTGGTTCCTGCGCCCGCGGAAATCCAAAGGGGCAAGGGACAATGACCGCCTGATCAAAATCAAGCAAGCTGGATCCCACGCCCGCGGAAACCCAAGGGGCAAGGGACAATGACCGCTCGGTCAAAGTCAAGCAAGCTGGATCCCACGCTCGCGGAAATCCAAAGGGGCAGAGGGGTCTTATCCGCTCAAGATGAGATCCCGGAAAGCAAAGTGATAACTCTAGGATTATTCCCCTGGAAGGGCCTGCAAAATGCTGATTGTCGAGGTTGTGGTGCGGAGGCTGACACTCTTGTCGAGATGCATGCTCAGATCTCTTGTTTGCTGCGATTATTCAAACTGCTTGCAAAGGTGAGGACCTGTGTGCAAATATCCATAACTTTTGGGCTTTACTGCAAATTACCCAACCAAACTGCTTTTGGTTGCTGTACTGTATCTGTGCAGTGACATTTGAGATCCTGCTGTCTATTGACAAATGTCTGTTCTGAAACAAACTTCCCGCGCCTTTCCAGGACTGATTTGCAATTTTCAAAAATGTAGGGAGTTTTCTGCAAATTACCCACATGGTGCATTTGTGAGCTACGTGCTGTGACTGTGTGCTGACATTTGGGCTTCTGCTGTATATCGACAAATTTCTGCTCTGAAACAAATTTCCTGCGCCTTTCCGGGACTGATTTGCAATTTTACAAAATGCAGGGGGTTTTCCGCAAATTACCCACATGGTGCATTTAACTGCTATACTGTACTTGATGCCCGAGCTGTGAGATGATAAGGGCTGGAGTGCAATTGTCACTGTCATTTTGCGTTTTTCAGTTTGACTAATTTCTCGTGCGGGCCCCACTAGCCAACTGCCATAACTGCCAAGATATTTCTCCTTGCTGCTTGGAACTGCCTGGTAGTGCAAAGAGTTGCATGATGCTTGGCTACGATGTTGTATCTTATTTCCTTTCTAAGCATAATGCATGAGCCTTACGGAAGAAATAAAATTTCTTCCTCCTCCAACAAAAACCCGCGCCTCTTCCTCTTCTCCATCCTCTTCTTTCTTCACGCGAAAGGCTGCGTCCTCCTCTTCTTCTTCTCCTGTAAACCCAACAAAACCCGCCTCCTTCTTCTCACTCGCAGCGGCGGCACGCATGGAGTGCGCGGACGGGGTGCTCTTGGCTGGTGCGCGCGGGAGGCACATCAGCATGGTGCGGGGTGCAGCGGCGACAAGCGGCGGCGGCATGGATTAGACGCTGCGGGATTGGCTGGATCGCGGCTCGCCGGCGAGGGTAAGTTCCGATCCTCTCCCCCTTCTTTTTTGCTTGTATGCCCTGCCCTATTCGTTGCAGGTGATCAGCGGTGGGAGGTCCTCGACGGGTTTGGAGCGGCAGGCTCCCCTTGTGCGGCTATGGCGGACTGGCAGGCTTGGGCTGCGGTTGATACGGCGGGCAGCAGCGGCTAGGGCTCCCACAGGCTGGTGGCTCTCGGGCCGCGGGTGGCGATGGCTGGCCATGGCAGTTGCGGGCTCCGGCGGACTGTTCCGTGCAGTGGCTGCTGGATTGAGGGGTGCGGGCATGCCAAGAGACGCGAGGACTGCTGGTGGCGCTCCGGGCTGCCGGCGATGCTTCGGCGGTCTGTTCCGTCGGTGGGGGCTAATGAGCTGGCCATGGAGCTCACTGGTTACTATCATTGCTGTGTTTAATTTTATACTTCTGCATTTCTCTGATTCTGCATCAAAATTGCATGGTATTTTCTTCCTTTTTTAGCTGTTATTTTTGCAAAATTACTATCAAATGTCGATATGCTACTGCCTTTTTCTTTTTCTTTTTTCTATTGCCCAATATTCTGCCATTTTACCAATGGCTGCAATGCCACATTCTGATTTCGACGTTTTGCATTTTATTGTAGTTATTGCTGCTGTTTGACTTTTTCCCTGCAGGATGATTCCCGAGGCGGGAACTCCACAGTCTTCGGGCAACATGCCTTCTAGCTCTCGTTCCGGGCGAGGAGGCAGTTCCTCGAGGTCGCGGGCCTCTGGTAGCTCGACACCCGCTATCCCTGTTGAGGTAAGCTTGAACTGAATATTAGAATATTTAAGTCTGGTATTTTTTTGACATTTGCATTTCCAAGAGTCTAGAAACTTCGAGGGGCGGCTATTGAGTGACCGTCATATCTGCGAGAGCCCCGAGTTTGAAGTAATTTCTTGCTTTAAATTGCTTTCTGCTTTTTGCTCTCTGCCCTTGTGCTGTTTGCTTCTGACCTGGTTCAAAATATGTATTTGATGTTTCAGGAGGGGGATGCAAACCGGATCATGCGGTGCCACTGAGGTCCGATGCTCGAGCATTTCCACCGTCTGCCGGAGTTTCTGCAGGACTTTCTGCAGGACTTTCTCCATCACTAGTCTCCATTTGGTGGTTTGCTGCGTCTTCCCATCATCCACGGCCACTACAACTTCTTCTGGGCCATGGTGGAAAGGTGGAGGTTCGAGACACACTCCTTCCACTTTCCCTTTGGTGAGCTGACTGTTCTGCCCGATCAGTGGGCTCTGCTGACGGGTCTACCTTTTGGTGACGAGGCCATCATTGGTGAGACCACCCACGACTTTCACCTCGCGCCTGCACATCTTGGTCGTGTCCCTCCTAAGCCGCCTAAGGGGAAGCATATGATTACAGTGGGGTGGTTAAGGGAGTGGGACAAGTTCTAGCCCAACCTCGAGCCTGGCAGTGAGGAAGCAGATTTTGTACTGAGGCATTTTCTGCTGGAGCTGCTAGCCTTGATTTTCTGCGATTCGTCGGCCTACTGTATCCATGCTGATTGGATTGCATATTTGACCAACCTGGAGCACCTGGATCATTATGACTGGGCTGGTGCTAGTTATACCTGGCTGGTCTGTGGGCTCGACAATGTAGTGAAGCTCGAGCACTGCTCTTACGTGGGGCTATACCCTCTGCTGACTGTAAGTATTTGCTTTGATTACTTTGCAGAACATATTTCTTCTTATGCTTGATATTTGAAATACTGACTTGCTTGCATTTACAGTACTGGATCATGGAGCACATCACCAGGGGGCATTGCTTTGGCCGGCTGCGGGACGAGCTCCTGCCCCTTCCCCACCAGTGGGTCGAGCCTGACCACCGGGCTGCTGCTGGGGTGTTTAGCTATGAGTCCTACCGATATCTGCTGGACCTGGTAGAACTCGAGGATGTAAGTCTCCTCCACTCTTAACTTTGCATGTTGCATGCTTGTTGTACTTCGCTTGCTTACAATTTCTGTTTCTGTAACAGGTTCACCTACGCCCATTTGCTCGATATGATGGCTTCAACTGGGCTCCCTTGAACTCTGGCTGCGTTCTGAGAGACAAATAGGTGAGATTTTACTGCATGAAGAAGTCGGCCCTCTACCTCCCAGGGCGCGTGCGGCATCAGTTCTCTGATGTATTCTACATTCCTTCCCCTCCTCCTGCTGACATGGACCTCCCGGCCACGACTCGCTCCGCTGCTAGGTGTCGACATGCAGTTGCCGTGGCTTCTCAAGACAGGCACGTCCTTCGAGAAGTCAACTATACAGACTACCTTGCTTGGTACCGGTGTGTGGGGAAGCCGTACCTATTCGAGGAGGCTGTGCGGGATAGCCAACGTGGGATGTGGTATGTGTCCAACTGGGCTCAGGTATAGAATTTCCATTTCTGCTCTGCTTTCCTTTGCTTTTGCATGAACTATGATAATCTGACATTTGCTTTAATGCATAGGGCTTCGAGGAGCAATTTGGAGCCTACTATGCTGACATCTGCCGAAAGCGGGTAAGATTTTCATTTTGCAAACTGCCATATTGACTATATCTGACGCTTCTGCTGTTTTGCAAGAACTACGCTGGCGCAATATTGTCCGGGTATGCCTCCCTATCCTGGTACTATTGCTATATATAAAATTTCATATTGCTAACACAAGTTTGCTTTTGTAGCAAGACTTCCCTGCCGAGAGGGCGAATGTAGACACCAGCGGGGACTTCACCAGGGAAGCATTCGAGGAGGATTGTTCCGACACCGAGGTCACCCAGGCGGTTCTCAACTCTGCTCCTCGTTCTCAGGCTGCCGCTGCTGCTCAATGGTCGCGCCGACTCACTCAAGCAGGCAACAGGACCTTGGTCGAGTACTTCCAAAAGGCGGCGGCTGATGAGGGAGACTCTGAGGAGGAGTGATCTTGTCTTTTTTGTAATTTGCTGAAAACTTTGTAAAACACTGTGTAACATTTTTGAAAATATATGAGATATCCTCAGATTTTGCGATGTGCCCTTTGGGGTTTTGTAAGTGCAGGTTGTATGCAAACAGGTACTCTATGCTGGAGTAAGCAAAAATGGCGCCGATTTGGCGAGGTAGATAATCTGAATTGATGCTGCAGTATTTCTGTTTTTTTGGGCGCCACCTATGTGCGCCACCTTGGTGCGCCGCCTAGGTGCGGTAGCTTTTTGCGCCATATAGGTGCGTCCCCAGAAATGGTGAGTTTTGTTTCCTTTCTTGGTGCAAATCCCTGCTACTTCCCTATAAGAACCTCGTTTCTTACGAGAAAAGCCGCTGCCTCTCGTGAAGAAAAACACAGCAGCCTTCGATTTTGCCACAGCAACTCTGTTTCTCTGCACGGACGTACCATGGTATGATTTACTATCATTTTCCCTGTTTTGCTTCATGTAGATTTCCATTACTGTCTTTACAGCAGATGTCTTTGCATGATCTCTATAGCTATATTCTGTTGGATTTTATGCATGCTTTCTCTGTTATCTTTGCTAGCTGTTTGCAGATTCTGCATTACATCATAAAGTTTCTCTGTAAATATGCTATTCTACAGATTTTCCTTTCCTCTGGTTCAGCAGATTTTTTGCATGTGTGTTCCCTGTGTTGCCATAGATTTTCCTTGCAATTCTTTGTCTGTATTGTACCAGGATGACAGATTTCGTTTCTGTTTTGCATGGCAGATTTGCCTCAGATTTTTCTATATTGTATTTGCTTTACATTGGCAGATTTTCCTTGGTCTCTCTTGCATTCTGTCTTTTATGAACAGGATTTTCATGTATATGCCTTTACACCTGATTTTTGCATGCAATATGCCGCTGATCTTTTTCCGCATCTTTTACTGCTATGGTTGATGCTTGCAGAGTTATCCAACCATGGAGACCCCGAAATTCTGCTCGGATGCTCTACGCAGCTGGATTGACGCATTGACGTGTACTGACCGAGAACAATTGAAGACCTGGGGCATATCATCCTCCCTCCTCAGTATTGCCAAAGTAGAGGTCAATTGGCATTTGCTATGTGCCATGGCCCGTTTCTGGAAGCCAGCTTCGCACGTGTTCCGCTTCGGGCAGGTGGAAATGACCATCACCTTGGAGGAGGTCAGGCGCATCTGCGGTTTATTGCCATTCTTGTCTCCCCTTGTGTTTTTCTGCCACGACAGCTATGTCCATGTCATGAGCCGCCTCACGGGCGTCTTCAAGGAAGAATGTGAGAAGAACATTATCTGTCGGGATAGTCCTACTCCCATGATACGCCTCGATTACTTCGACAGCATCATTGGTGCCCGCTCCTCGAATCCTTTGTGGCTTTTCTGCTTTGTGCTGCGCTTCTTCGGGGAGCTGATTTTTAGTCACGGTCGGACAACTGTGGCCATTGAGGTGGCCGAGATAGCTTGGGCTGTAACGGCTCGCGAAATCGATCTGGCTCCGATTCTACTTGCTGAGACTTTTGTGGGCTTGGACCGGGCCTCGAGGCGTTCTCACCATTTTTATGGATGTGGTGCCCTAGTGTAGGTAAGCAGATCATCTGACCTCATTAAAATTCTACTGTGCTTTAATTAACCATAACTCCTTTTTTGCCAGGTCTAGTTTGCTACTCACATGGGGGTAAAGATCCTGCGTCCCCAGCCTTGCGTCTTTGAGGCCTACAGTCGCACCCATCACTCGAGATCGCTTCCGGGGGTGCTTGAATTGTGTGAAAAGCTGCGGAATCTCGACGCAGATTCTGTGACGTGGCGCATCATATCTTCTGCATCACAAAACTTCACTGCCTTTTTCAACACCATGGACATGCGACTCGTGGTCCTCCCTGGATTTTCTGGAGGTGTGGAGTACCATCCCGTCCGGGTTCTTCGCCAGTTCGACTTCTGCCAGGACTCCATAAAGCAAAGCTCCTGCCCGGATAGGCTAAAAAAGCATGTAGCGGGCTCTAATGCATCCACTGCTGGGTTGGCCCGACTGATGAGCGATGGCATCAGGTCTTCTCTTTTTGCTTTCGTCAAAGGCTCGGGCTGCACAGCTAGGTATGAGGCGGAGATCAGAGAGACGTGGCCCTCGAACAAGGATCCGCCTGGTGGCAGCGATAGCAAGGAGGCTAGCAGCTCAAAGAGGCCTCGAATTGATTAGATGCTTGTACTCTTGATAGGACATAATAACATTGATTGCTTTGCATTATTTACTGTTTCTTGTTAGTTCAAATCTGCTACCAGGATCAATATGTCTCTGATTTCAAATTCCTCTGTTTAAAAGAAGTGACTATCATGCCCCCGGCTAAATGCCTGCTTGCTCAGACCACAACCCATAAGGCAGCTGACATGCCCCTAGTCGTAACATGAGCAAAATGCCTTGCAAAGTGAATGCAATCTATGCTAAATGCTTATACGACTCATAAGGCAGCTGACATGCCCCTGGTCGATATGCGAATAAGGTGCTTTGCAATTATGCTTAAAAATGCGCTCTAGCTAAATGCTAACACGACTCATAAGGCAGCTGACATGCCCCTGGTCGAGATGCGAAAAATAATGCTTTACAAAATAAATAGTGCTGTGCAAATGCAAAGAAATGGCCAATTGATACATTGGTGCCCTCAGCGCTAAGGAAGGCTGTTTTGCCTGCTATAAGAGGTGACAGTGCCCTCGACTCATGTGACACTAACCTAGGCACTTAGCTTATTGGTGGCTCTCCTTCAGATTTATGGGCCTCATGCCAAATGCTTAGGGTCCTATACCTACTCCTTTGAGGATTCATTTTTCTTTTCTCCCTCATAGGCATGCTAACTGACCCTACTCCTGCTTGAAGGTAATAAACACTTATGCTGAGGAGGGTGGCTGCTACTTCTATTGTGCTGAAGGGGTGGCTAGTCCCTTTGATCATTTAGGCATAG